>BPLR01018398.1:0-52942 GCA_021605095.1 Caerostris extrusa | reverse complement strand
TTTTATTTAAATGTGGATTCTATTATGAATTAAAAAAATTAATATGGAAAAGATTTGAGCATAGCCTGATCTCTCATCTCAACACACTAACAAGTATTAACAAATAGGAAAAACCCACTATTATTTTGTAAGATCTTACAAGTAAAAAATTATAAAAGCATACAGATTTAAAACAATAAACCTAGATAGTGTGCGGTGTTTTATGCAACTGACCATAAATTATTATTGTACAAAAATTTTAATAACAATAATAAACATACCATAAAATCTGTACAAAAATGTTAATTTAAAAAAATATTCAATGGGTAAAGTAAGTCCGAAACAACAATAAAATAAACAATATAGGAAAAAAAAATTTTTAAGTCAATTCCTACTTAAGTCAACAAAATTTTTTTTTTTATTTTAGTTACTTTTTTATTAAATAAATTACAATTAATATAAATATGCATATGACAGAATCACACTATTAAGTGGCAAATTAGAAAGCGAATTTCCTTTCTAATTTTTCTCCCATTAAAACTAAAATTAATTCATTAAATTTAACGAATGAATTAATATTTGAAAAACTGTATTAACATCAGTGCCATCCACTACAAGTTTCAAAAAATGAAATTTGAACTTGAGTGGATGAATAAAAAAGGATTTTATAAGAACGATTAAAAATTTGAACAAATATATATATAGGGAGTGTGAACTTAATAGTAGAATTGAGACAAAAATACTTAAAATACTAAAATTTTAATATTTAAATGAAACTTACTTTTATGGATACAATTGATGAAGATGAATATATAATACAATAGTACAAATATATGACAATAATTAATGAGAAATATAATATAATATGGAAATATATGAAAATAGATTTAATAATAGAAATTTTAAAGAGAACACTATCAAGGTAGATTGGATAATGACTTCATTCCGGACAGAAGAATTCGAAACCAAAGAGATCGTCTCCGATTGGTTCTTCGAATTTAAACAATTTATTTTTCTGTCCAATCATGGGCTGCCAGGCGATCACGAGTATTTTTTGCTAAGGAGTGACGTCAGAAATTTTAATATGTTTTGTTAAAAAAAAACAGTTAGGTATTCTTTTTCTTTCTTTTGTTTTTACATAAGCATCCGTTGTTTATGTTAAAATCCAACAAATCGAGACTGAGTTGTTTTGGTAGGGGGCGAACCGTTTGCTCAAGCAGCTGCTAGCTTCTATAGTGTTTAATAAATCGAGAACTGTCTTTTGCTGACCCTTTCTACAAATTACGGATGATGAAAAAGATTTCGAAGATTAAAAATATATATAATTAAAAAGATTTGGTGCAAATGATTTAAAAGATTAACAATGGATAGTCACTTTAACCTAATGATGTCACATTCGTATTTAAAATACTTTACACAAAGTCATTTTTAAAAATACTTGTTCTTTCTTTGGACATGATGAATGAAGTAGTATATGGGAATGTGAAGCAACAAGGACTATAATCCCTAATCACTATATATATGAACAGTTAGTTTTTCCTTATTTTTAATATGTCACTCTACACAACGCTCTACGATCGTGTTAGTCCGGGACCTACAGTTTAAAGTGGATTCCGAAACCCTACAAACATCCATGGCACCGCCGACTCAAACCCGAACCGTGGTACCTTCTTTGGACATTAAACATACTTTAGATAATCATCATCATAACTGGTTCGACACCCCGTTGTGGGCCTTCTTTAAAAGATCCAGCCAGGCTGCTTTCCTCTTTGGCCGTGGACCTCCAGTTTTTGATCTTAACAACATTAAAATCGGAGTCTACTTTAGATAATACCACACTTTTATGCAACTCTACATTTATTTAAATTCCGGGTTAATACTTTCATATTCCTCAAAAATAAACAATCTATTATGCCAATATTTTAATAAAAAATTGAGCAGATTAACAATTAAATACAGGGGCCTGAATGGGCGATAGGCTAGCGCTTTGGCGCTCAGGTACCCCACAGGTTTCGGGTTCGAGTCCCAGCGGTGCCATGGATTTTTGCATCTTATTATAAGAAATGAGAGAAAAGAAATGAAAGTAAAGCAACAAAATGTTTATTATTATTATTTTTATTTTTTTATTTGATTATTTTTATTTTTTGATTATTTTTTTTGTGATTATTTTTATTTATTATTTTGATTATTTTTATTGTTTTGATTGTTTGACAATGTTTTTGTGTAAAAAGAAATTTTCCTGGTTTAAATGAACTTGCTTTGAAAGAAATCTGATGATATATATATATATATCCATGGATGTTTGTAGTGGTTCGAATCCATGGATGTAAAACCGTAGGTCCAGGTCTAATAGGATTGTAGAGCGTTGCGGGGGCCATTGTTACTGCGCGTCCGTGGCTTATCTTCAAGTGGCACTCGCCCCCTGGGTAATGCAAAGTGAGTAACGTCTGTGCAGCGCTTGCCTTAAGGCATCCAAGACCAAGTTGTCTAAGTGTTTGCCAGCTGCATTAGAAAGAAAAAAATATTTGATATCATTATAAGCAATTTTCAAAACAGTTCGTTGATGACTCGCATCTTATTGGATGATGCATTGAGACCCTTGAACGAGATTAAGATGAATAGACCTAGATGGGATATATAGCTTAAAAAAACTTAATTTAAAATGCTAACTTAAATGCGGGGTAGTTCCTTCTAAAAAGTTCTTCCAGAAGGCCCTGTCCTCCTTTTAGGGACTCGGAGCCAAGTCAGACCTAGGGTGGTCCATCACAACAGAAGCTGCCCCTTTACCTCCCTCCATGAGTAGGCAACTGATAGGGTGTCCGTCCCGTGCTGCCGGACACTGAGGATGAGTCACAACAACAAAATCCAAAAACCTTTTAATCGAAATCCCTTTTGAAATGAGCTCTTTTGCACATGAATAAAATATTTCGAATTTTGAAATAGCAATGATAAATTAAGAAATCATTGTAAGACAAATACACGACTGCAAACGGAGAGAAAATTTTGACTATAGTATGCATAACATTTTTTTTTTTTCTAATGCATCTGGCAAGCACTTAGGCAGCTTGGTCTTGGATACCTTAAGGCAAGCGCTGCACAGACGTTACACACTTTGCATTACCCAGTGGGAGCGTGTAACTTGAAGATAAGCCGCGGACGCGGAATCACAATGTCCCCGCAACGCTCTACAATCCTATTAGACCGGGACCTACGGTTTTAAAGTGGATTCCGAACCACTACAAACATCCTTGGCATCGAACCAGAAACCTGTGGTACCGAGCGCCAGAGCGCTAGCCACCCGGCCCTAGGCCCTAGTTTGCATAACATGATCGAATTATACTGATTTTATTATATTTGCTATTATTTTGCTTTATCACATCATGAAAATCATTTATAGGTGAAAAGGCTTTAAGTTTGTATGATAGTTGTAGGGTAAAGCTAAAAATTAAATATATATAAACAAATCATCATCATCAGTGGCGCAACAGCCCCTTGGTGGTCCCAGGCCTGTTCAATGCCTGGGCATCTCAGCTTCTGCCTACTGGCAGATTTCGAGACAGGAGATGTTTTTATTTTTCGGGGTAGGGTTGTCTGCCCTACGCCCAACGCTCTATAGTCATATTAGACTGGGACCTACGATTTAAAGTGGATTCAGAACCTCTGCAAACATTTATGGCACCGCCGGGATTCGAACCCGGTAAACCTGTAGCACCGAATGCGATTATAATGTCTTTTCTAAATCGACTCCTTCATACTTAATTCGGGAGACTAAAGAATTATTATCGTTAGGAGTCAAGAAAAACAACAATTATTAAAATTTACAAATACATTCACGAAAACTTCGTCTCATGTATGTACATTATTTTATTCATGTTTAATTTTCATTTTTAAATAAAAAATTTTTAACCTTCGAAGGAAGTTGCTTAAATTAGGAGTGCAAATATAAAAGAAAAACAAAAAATTTAGAAAAACATCTCCCGTTTGAGAACAATTAAAACAGGAGATTGAAAAAGCTAAAGCTATCGGTACAATTAAGTGTCCGTTGAAGATGCCCCACCTCAAAAAAAAAAAAAATTAACATTAAAAATTCAAATTTAAATAAATAAATAAAATTACAAAAGATAAAAATAAAGTACAATCAGGAAAATCGGAAAGTTGAGAATAATAAATTTATATAGTTATCCGTCAATCCAAACCCTGTCGAATGCTGTCTGAATATCAAGAAATACCCCGTGCAATATTTACCCTCGATTAGCAGCTGATTTAATAGCAGTTCAGTTCATAATTGTTTTGTCTAATGTTTCAGGGATAGGCACCTCCATAATGAGAGAGTAATGTGCACTCGTTTGTGTGGAAAAACACAACATTATTTTTATACACATTTGCAGCTGCCCAGAGATTCGGGTTTTGATGAATTTATAATTATTATTTTTTTGTCTGGATTCATTTTCTGCTATATCTTCTTGAATGCAACTCTTCTAAAAACCTGGTTTAACTTTATTTTAAACATCCCTGATCAGCCCAGGTTTAAAGCTGTTGCCCTTTTCAGACTCCTGACAGGCCATGATTGTGTGGCCAATCATCTTTTTTTGAATGAAAATATTTGCAAGCCCAAATGCATGCTCTGCAGTCTTGGATTCATCTCACCTTCCTGTCTGCCCTGCACTTGTTTCCTCTACTGTGTAGGGTCGTTACTGGGAGACTAGGGCCCTTATGGGCTCACTATGTGATTCATTTCGATTCTCGTTGTTGTTTTCATGTTTGTTGTGTTATTTTTCTTTTTAATTTATTACTTATTGTAGCCTGCCATTGGAAATAAAAAAAAAAAAAATTTCTGAACAGTTTTTCAAACTGTGGGAATGGACTTCCATCAGAGACGAAAAATTCAAAGGAGTGTCATAAAACGCGTGAAGAATATCTTGTTCCAACCAGGAAAAAAAAAAATCCACAAGAGCAATATTAATAAGCAAGACCAAAATTGTAACACTTCATTTGCTTTAAAAATATTAATAATTTTTCTCTTTAAGCGTAAAAACTGTATTCCAAAAAATAAAATTAAGGTATCAAGTTATATATAACCATATATATATAGTTATATATATATATATAATCGTATATATATAATATATATATATATAATCAGTGTGTATTATATATATATATATATATATATATATATAATACACACTACGATTATTTATAGCCATGGGATAAACAATTTGTTTAAAAACCCAAGCCAAAACATGAAAACTGCTTCAAAACTACAAAACCCTTCAAGCAAAAGCCAAACTCTCCAGAAAATTCCTGAAGACTAACGTTATTCATGAAGCATTTCAAAAGTTAAGGGTCCCAAAGTACCATTTTCCGCCAAAATTTGCTCGACCCTCATTTTCGGATAACGTCACGGACCCCTAACCAGGATAACATCATGTTCACACATGATAATAAATTAATTTAACACATTTACTGCAGCTAATATAAAAGATAAATTTTTTTTTTTTTTGTATTTATTACGATTTTTTACAAAAATGAATAAAATACTAAACTATTTTTCATCTTATATAAAATTCAGCCTCTCAAATTCACAGCCAAATTGCCTAGCAATTTTTCTGGGCGCTCAACCATTTGACGCGCAAATGTGGGACAGTTGCCTCTTAAAAAGTACTCTAGGAAGTTAACGCCCTTCCTCCTCCGTGGTATACATGAAATGTCGATCTTTTACTAGACGCTGAAGTAGATAATGCACATATTGTTATATTAATTGTGAAAGAACGATGTTTCGTTTGAAGCTACTACGGATATTCGCTGCATGCAAATTGTTTACAAATCCATCATAGCTTTACCACCTGAAGTGTATCACACTCAACCCTCTTTAAAAAAAAAGTAAAAATTAAAAAAAAAATTTTTAAGTTAATTCCAACTTTTTTTCACTATATTGCAGAAAGCCCTTTATAAGTAATTTTCATTCATTTTTTTAAGTTTATCGGGTGCCATCTATGGGTAGATATATGCAACTTAAATCTAAAAAGAACTAAAATTAATTAATTAAATTTAATGAATGAATTAATATTTGAAAAAACTGTATTAACATCCAGTGTCATCGGTACAAGTTCAAAAACAATGTATTTGAACTTGAGTGGATGAATGAAAAGTATTTTATGAACGATTAAAAATTTGAACAAGATATAACAGGTCGTAGGTATTAAATCCATATGATTTTTAGTTAGCCCTAACCTTCAAAAGACACGTGTATACATTTGACAGCTGTTGCACTATTAGTATGTGGGTTATCGCATTTTTAGGGAAGCAACTTTTGTTAGTTTGAAAAATGGATAAAAAGGAATTTCGTGTGTTAATAAAGCATTGCTTTTGGCAAAAAAAAAATACTATTGAAGCCAAGGCTTGGCTTGATAAACATTATTCGGACTTTGCACTAGGAAAATAAACCGTAGAGAAGTGGTTTGCTAAATTTAAAAAAGGCGAAATAAGCACCGAGGACGATGCACGCAGTGGACGCCCCAAAGAGGCTGTTACTGACAAAAACATCAAAAAAAAAATGTCTCTAAATGTTTTTTTTTAAAAAAGAAATGTCCGAGATGTTTTTTTAGATACGAATGAAATGAAATAAAAGCAAAATACCATTAAATTCATTTTTACACAATTTATAAACTCATTTTAAATTTTAGATAATTTCATTAAAACAATCCAATTTTTTTTCAATTCATGTAAAAATTTCAAAGATCTAAGAAGATTATAAAGAACATCTAAAAAAATAACATTTTATTTATTGTTGTCTTTTATGAAAAATAAAATAAATATCTTGAAAGAACACGATTATTGTTTCCATAATAAAAAAAAAATATGAAATAAAAGCACTTTATGTCTGCAAATGATTTAAACCTGATTTAAATTAATTTTTAGTTAAATTTAATCCATAAAAAAGTGTTAGTTTGAATAAGTTAAGGATATGTATTTTATTTCTTCATGCGTATTTTATTCTTCTTCATTTTTAACAAACTTCATTTTTCAAACATAACAAAGTTTTAAATATTTGTTGTAATATGTATAGAATATGTATTGTAACCATTTTAATATGTATTGTTGAGTGAAAAAAAAACTAAAAATATTTTTCTTACCACAAATATAAAAATTTTTCAACTTGTACTTAACAGAAACCATGTAATCGAGAAAAATATATTTTTATAACTACTCTTATTAAAGTAAATAGTTTTAATAATTTTTTTGTACATTTTGATTTGTGTAGTGCAAAAAAGTGCTGGGGACGGATGGCCAAGTGACCAGAGCTCTGACGCTCGGTGCCTCAAGTTCGAGTCCCGTGGTGCCATTTGCAGTGGTTCGGCATCACTTTAAATCATAGGACCCGGTCTAATATAACTGCTGGACGTAGGGCTGACAGCCCTACCTCGTAAAAAAGAAAGCAAATCCTGTCTCGAAATTTGGGGCTGTGGCCCACCATGGGGCTGTTGCGTTAATGAAGAAGAAATTCAAAAAGACTGATTAATACAGTCGTTGTTGTTGTTGTCGTGTCCCTCATGGAAAGAGGGAGGAAGGGTGCAGCTTCTGTTCTGATCTGTTCTTCTGCACCCGTTGGTAGAAGTCTGACTTCTGCTCCGTGACGCTCTTACGGTCATAGGAGACCGGGACCTACGGCTTAAAGTGGATTCCGAACCACTACAAACATCCATGACACCGCCGGGACTCGAACCCGAAACCTGCGGTACCGAGCGTTAGACACTCGGCCATTCAGGCCCGATTAATACAGTGATAAGTATCAAAGCGCACATCGGACATCTCGGCAATGAAACCGTTGATAAGCTCACCAAGCATGGCACACCTAAAGGCCGGCCAATTCATGCAAAAAGTCGCCTTTTAGAAGACTTTTATTGAATAATCCCTTCTTTCAAAATGGCAAAAACAGTGGAATGAAGGACTAAGAGGTCGATCTGTTTACCAAATTATTGAAAACCGCTCTCAGTGGCAGTAAGAAAAGAAAATTCAAGGAAAAAAATATCAAAAAATTGACATATCCCAAAGCTAGAAAACTCGCATTATATTACCGGGTACTTACGTATTAACGATACCTTGGCGACAGAATTGGCGGTTTTTAAGTGGCAGCAATCTAACAGCTGCAGATTTGCTGAGTTTTGACGCCATTTTTGTAGTGCTATGAAAATGCGTATTTGGGATTTGCCAGAAACAGAACAAGATGCAATTTTATTTTTTCAGGAGCGAAATATTTTACCAAAACAACGAAAATGTCCCAATTAGACTGTTTTGAATCCATGTTAAACTCTATATCGGCCTGTTCTCCACTGAAATCTGTTTGACACTTTGTGAAATAAAGTGTTTTTTTACTACTTTGTGTTTAAATAAAGTGTTTTTGACTACTTTGTGTTTAAATAAAGTGTTTTGAATTTTGAAAGCGTTTTGATTTTAAATGAAGTGTTTTATATATTTTATTATTCGGAACAAAAATTTTTTTGAAAGCGTTTTGATTTTAAATGAAGTGTTTTATATATTTTATTATTTGGAACAAAAATTTTTTGAAAAAAGCGTTTTGATTTTAAATGAAGTGTTTTTATATATTTTATTATTTGGAACAAAAATTTTAAGTGTAGATTGGCGCCACTTAAAAACCGCCAAATCTGTAGCTGCGGTTGGCGCGCTGTGCTCTTTATTGGCGCAACTGGCGTCCAAGGTATCGTTAATACGTAAGTACCTATTACCGATATTACTGGAAAAAAAAAAAACCCAAAAAATCACCTTATCTACAAATAATGTTATACTTCCAAAAACATTTTTGGTCACTATTTATGATTGATAAAACTATCGCTGCTATTGTTCCCCACCTCTTCAATATCACTTGAAAATTCTAATAACACAAACTCTAATACTTCTGTGAATCTTTTTTCTGTACTATCAACATCAGCTCAGATTTTCTCACTGTTAACTCTAATCTTGTATTGGGTATAAGCCTTATATAACTGAGATAAAAAAATAAATAAAAATAAATATAGAAAGATTTTAAAAGAGAATGTATTTATTACAAAAAAAAGATTTAAATAGTCATCTTCTATTTAAGTAGTATTCTTCTAAAATTATTTAATTCAAGGGATGGGCAAACTTTTCCGGTCGCGGGCCAAAAATCGAAAAAAAAAAAGTTTGGCGGGTGAAGATAAATTTTTCTAAAATTTTAAAAACAATATACAAGTACTACATTTTAAATATGTTAATGAAATAAATGAAATTGCGATTTCCTTTTTAAAAGTTCCTTATAGTGAGGTTGGAAGTGAGATGGACTGATTCAAAGGAACGAGGCTAAATGCTCATCTGTCAGTCTACTTTTGAAATTATTCTTTCTAAGATTCATAGTTAAAAACACTTGTTCACATATATAAGACGAAGCAAACACAACACTGATTTTCTGGGCGTGAGATATTAAATTTCGGTAACTTACTTTCGATAATTTGTAAAACTCTAACTTTGGCATATTTAGAAAACAACTGCTTGAGATGATTGTTAGATTGCAACTCAATTCATTCAACCTGCAAATCTGACCAGCCTGCTTCACAATTTACGTTGAATGGCATGGTAAAAATATCCAATTCTGTTTATCAAATTCTGTTCAAACTCAAAATGCAGTTTTTTCAAAACCATCTTCATAATTCTTAACTTCTCTTCCCTTACTGAGGGCATTGAATTTAACCTCGGAAAATGATACAATCAATAATATTAGAATTCGCGCCAAAATAAAAACTCATCTGGGTGGAGCTTAAAATGCTCAGTCTGCCACATGTGAGGTCTCATTCATCTATATTGGATTCTCACATGTCTGCGCCCAAGAAAGAGTTAACACTTGTTGGCGCCAATCTCAGCTATAGCTAAAGAACTTACGCTTTTAACACTTTACCGAATTTGCCACGGACCGGCAAATTAAAATTCTATCCCCGGGACGGATAGAACTTTCCGGCGGGTCGTAGTTTGCCCATCACTGTTCTATACCATAATGTGGGGGCAAACTACCTGATATCAATGAGATTTCATGTCAGTAGATAGCAAAAAGACGAGTCTGGTTTAAATATTTCAGAGGTGGATGATGTACTTGGAGAGATAGAGGAATCTGAGCAAGAACCAGGCATGATCTAAATATGAACTATTTTAAGTATTGAACTTCTGTCATATATTTTAAGTATACCACATTCAATTAACTAATTGTGAATATTTTTCAGATTCACTTTTAATGTAATTATAATGCCTATTTTATTTCTATATTATCAATTAATATACATTAATAATTTCACATTAATGTATATTAATGTGAAACAATTGTTTGGCTCACCATGGTCAAAATTGGCCCTTGTGCCATTAAATCAAAATCTTCCACCAATCTTGCTAATTTATGATTTTATAAGGTGAGTTATTTAATATTTCAAACTTTTCATTCAGTATATTAGTATATATATATATTTCTTAACATAATTTACTAGAAATAAAAAGTGTTTTAGCGTAGTATAACCCTAATCATCATATGCGCTAGTCTAAAAAAAAAAGCAGGATGTTCAAATATTAATAAATTATTTTATTCAATATTTCAATTTACAGTTATCATTTTATAACACAGTGGTTATCAATTTTCTAATGCTGGTATTTCTTGATCATGAATTGAACTGAAAAATTGAAATTGAATCATAAACAGAATCGTGACACCATTTTTGCTTCACCTGTCTCAAGGAATCACATCGTACTAATAAGTACAATGTGTCACTAATAAGTATGTGTCACTAATAAGTACAATGTGTACAAATAAGTACAATGTGACACATCGTACCCAATCTTTGATCCACCTGTCTCAATGAATCGCATCACACTAATAAATTCTTGTCAGTTAAAAAAAGAATGAAGAACAAAATAAAAATGGCTTCAGATTTATTATTCATAACAAATTCAAATTGCAATGCATATTATTAACATTTCTGGTGCATTATTATTAATATATTATTCAACGTCTTACTAGTATAACAATAAATTTATCAAAATTATTAAATAATCATTACATATATCAAAGTGTTTTTTATCAAATACTGAAAATTATATAATTTATTAATATTGGGAAGGAGATTATCATAAATTAGTTAAACATTTTATTTTTTGAAGTTCTGATCTATTAGTTGATAATTCACCAGGTATATCATTTTTACATATTAAAAAATTTAAACTTTTTTCATATTAAAATATTTCTTAAGGATATGCTGTTTATATTGTAATATTTCATTTAATTAAAGAAATATTATTTGGTAAAGATATGATAACGCTAATGGTCAAATCATGCCTGTTTATTTAACTTGATTATATTATAAATTATTTAATTATCTTTTTTTTGTATTGAGGGCACTAAATAAATATTGAGAAACGATTTATATCTTTTCTTTTACAATTATTGACAAACAATGATATAGTATGAACCAAATGTATGTAAAGATATAATCCACATGAAATAAATAATTCAATATCATCTCATAGTAATGTAATGTTATATTGGCAGCATTCAATCGATATATGTCTAAGAAAAAAATGAATTAATTGTTCTCGTTTAAAATAAAAACATAAATAAGAAAACATTTCGAAAAATTGAGTTCCAGATATTTGATTAAATGTCGAAGTTTTTTAAATACGAAAATAAAAAATTTAATAAAGTACAAAAAACAAAATATATATATATATTACGACACATTTAAAAAAAAAGTTTAATTTCAATTAAGCTTTAATTAATCATCATGGATATTATAGTTTTAAAAAAAAAAAACGTAAACTTTTATTTCAAAAATGTTTTTATGCAAATTCCTTTATTCTGGTTGAGGAAGTCTTTGTAATATTCCTTTCTTTCCATCAAGCAATATGTAATCACCTGAAAGGATAAATTAAAGCATTATTAAAGATTAAAAGCAAATTAATACATGGCAAAACAGATATAGGCAATACGGACCTGTGCGAAATTTCTTCGTAGCTCCTTGTAACCCTACAATGCAAGGTATCCCATATTCACGACTGATCACAGCTCCTATGAGAAGAAAATACAATGCTATTTATTTTAAATGCATTTTAGAAATAATAAAAAGAGAGACAAATCTGTTTTAGGTTGTGTATTAATATAAAAGAACAATGATTCAGTCGTTTGGAGCCTGATGGCCGTGTGACTAGCTCTCCAGCACTCGTTTATCGCTACATGTTTTGGGTTCGAGTCCCGGGGTGCCATGGATGTACGTAGTGAATCGGAATGCACTTTAAACTGTAGGTTCCGGTCTAATATGAGTGTAAAGCGTAGGGCTGACAACATTACCCCGTCTCCTGTCTCGAAATCTGCCAGTATGCACACGGACTTGGTCCCCCATGGGGTTGTTCGTCAAGGAAGAAGAAGATTCAACTGTTTAGTCATTTAAGATGAATAGAAATGCGTTCAGACAAATATTAAAGTTTTTAGACTAGTAATGTTTGTCTGTTTTTTTCTGATTATTATTATTTATAAATTTAAAGATTTTGGAAGTAAGTATCAAAATGCATTAATATATCATAAAATAGAGAAACTATCCTATTCATTTATTAATATTTAAAAAATTATCCGACTACAGAGTCGAATGTATTTTATACTCATTCCCGATTCCTGACTCTTTACCGTAATTTTATGTGCTGTGATCTTTATTAATGAATTTAGAGGAAATTATGAAATACTTTCAGTGACATTGAAGGAATTCATATATATCTACAAAAATATATTTTGAATAATTAATTTTTACCACTTTAAAGTTTTTTTGTTTTGTTTTTTGTTCTAATGCAGCTGGCAAACACTTAGTCAGCTTGGTCTTGGATGCCTTAAGGCAAGCGCTGCACAGACGTTACTCACTTTGTAATACCCAGGGGGCGCGTGTAACTTGAAGATACGGACGCGGAATAACGATGCCCCGCAACGCTCTACGACCCTATTAGGACGGGGACCTACGGCTTAAAGTGGATTCCAACTACAAACCACTACAAAGATCCATGGCATCGCCGGAACTCGAACCCGAAACCTGTGGTACCGAGTGCCAGAGACCACTTTAAAGTATACTGTAGTATTTGCACTCCCATAAAAGACACTTGTACCTAAATTTGCTTAAAAAAATTTTGTCCTATAAAAATAGCAGTACTAAATTAATCGGCACTAAAATATTATACAGTTTTATTTTTTTTTTGTCCTATATCCACTTGGTAAAAACTTGGATCCAGCCCCGTGGTGCCCCCTGGTAACGTCACTACTAAATTCCAATCTCCGCTGGTGTTTTCGATCTAACGTTAAAAAAAGCCCATTCGTAGCCAAAGGCGATCAATAATATCACCCTATCCGTGGAGCTGAATAAGGCGGAATCCAGGTTTTAGGTTCTTTTGCACTTCTGGTCATGCAGTCTCCGTAAGCCTTCTCATTGAATATCCCACTTGGTAGACAGCAACATCCAGACCAAGTCCAAGAACCCGTGTAGTCTCATGGAAGAAGAAAAAGAAGGGGGCAGCTTCTGTTGTGGTGGGCACCCGTAGATGGAAGTCTGACTTAGCTCCAAGACGCTGAAGAAAGAGGGCAGTGCCTTCCGAGAAGACTTTTTTTTCTCAGGGGAACTACCCCGCATTTGCGCATCGTATGTCACTTGAGCCACAAGTCGGGCATATATAAAGTAATTTTTAGATAAACAAGAGAAAATTGTACATTCGAATCACAGAAATGCTTTATTTGTAATACATGAAATATTTTTTTTTTTTTTCTCTCTCAGTAATAGTTGATAGTATAATAGTTATCTCCTTTCATTGTTGATTCAAGATTTTTTACAAGGCTCAATTCTGAGAAAAGTCTCTCAACGCTTATTCGATTTGCTGCTAAGGTAGTCACTGTCCTTGTTACTGATTGCATTATTGAAAGATACAATGGAATTGCCTCCTTAGCATTTAATTTTAGCACTCATTCCTAGAAATTGTAAAAATAAAAACTACTTTTATTGAACAGTCTGGTGTCGAATTTTTAAACCAACTCCTGACACCAATTGGGCATCTCCGATTTAATTCATTTATTTAACTGTGACAGGAAATAATAGAAATTGCAATACTAAAATACATATCAATATTGAAATTTTTATTATGTGTTTATTTCAATTCAATCAAAACGAATATTAAAAAATAATGAAATTTTTGTAATGTATGTCTTTTTTGCAGTATATAGAAGAAATCTTTTGTAATATCATCAATTTACCGTGTGAAATGAGTCCTCCGATTTCTGTGACTACCCCAGAAACAATGGGGAAGTAAGGACTCCAGCCGATATCCGTACTGAGGGTGATTAAAATTTCCCAGGCTGTAAGAAATTATAAATATTAAAAGTGGAATTTAAATTATTGAAGGACCAATATTTTATTATAAAAAGAATAAACAACAAAAAATATCACACAGAAATTGCACAAAAATATGTCATTAAAAAATTAAAATGAAAAAGAAATTAAAATTAATTCATTAAATTAAAATTCAAATAATTAATTAAAAAGCAATTATTAAATTTAAAATTTAAAATTAAATGTTATTATTTATTATTAACAATTAAAATTAAATTAAATAATTATTTATTTTTAACAATTAAAATTAAAAAGTAGAAAAAAACACAAAAATTTAACTTTTCAAAAAATAAAAAATTAAAATTTAATTAAATAACATTTTATTAAAAAAATTAATTTTCAAATAAAATATATTTAAAAAAATTAAATTAAATTTTTAAAACATTAAGCATTTCTTTAAAAATTAATTACGCTAATTAAATTATTAATTATTGCTTATAAATATATAATATTAAATATATATAATTGATTAAATTATTCATTATTGCTAATTATTATTATTATTACTAATTATTAATTATTTTTTTATATATAGCAATTGGGTCAATATTGTTTCTGACCTTCAAATGTCCAGCTTCTTCTAAAGATACAGCGACTCTGGCATATCCTTTTGTGACACCTTGGCTTACGGGTGTGCCTGAAAGAATTTAAAGAACATCAATTAATTAATCATTACCTCACTCAAATAGTTTGAAAATCTATTGATATAATTTCATCTACTCCATGTGCAATTTAATTCAAAATTTTCAAACTTGTATGTTTTAGAGCATTGTATATTTTGCTACACTATTGTAAATATACATACAGACAATACTATTAAAAATTATTTTTGTAATTATAAACATCATTAAATAAATTACAAAAATTAGTTTTAATCACTTTTTAACTATTTAAAACATTTCATATATGTAAATACTTTTAATTAATTAATAGTTTTTAATTACTTATTGCTTAAATTGGCTAGTTTTTCTATTGTTCAGAAAGTTTTTATTTTATTAAAATTAACGAAGCGTAAAAATAAGCACTGTGCAAAACGAAACACTAAACGTATTACCAAATACTCGATTTTGAGATATAATTAACTCTTAACAAGATTAACGTTAGGTTTGATGACAGTGACTGTAGAGAGAAGCTTCAAGAAATAATGATTCTCATAGCAAGAGACAGAAATGCTCTAAAACAGTGGTTCTCGAACTACCACCACTTTCATCAGAAAAAAAAATTACTCGGTGCCCAATTGGTAATTTGCTTTTTTTAAATAAGCAAACAGAAAAATGCAGTAAAAAAAAAAATGTTGTAGTATATAGTGTTCTTTTATGCATCTATATATTTATCTATGTAAAATGTTGTAAATAAATATATTGCGAATAAGACACCTTGAAATTATAACAATTTTACTGAAATTACAATCCTGCTAATATTCGAGTTATATACTGAACGTAAAAAAACAAAGGATAAAATCATAAAAAAAGAAAAAAACTACTAAAAGCATCTTATTCAGAGAGCTGGGTTTAGTGAGCTGCTCTAAATGAATTAAACCTTCATCTCTAATTTGGTTAGCAATGTTCTGAATTTACCGCGATTTGCTGATTGTAGGCAATTTTTTTAACTAATTTGTGACAGCACAAAACATGAGTTGTACTAAATACTATATATTGGGTGAACATGCAATTTTTATGCTCTCTACCTTCTTTATGCTTTCATCTATAGCAGGGGTCTGCAAACTTTCCAGCCTTAGGGCCATACAGTTTACTCAGAAAGTACCAAGGGCCAAAACCGTTTTAATTTTTCTGCCATTATCCATAATTTCTAGACTAGTCGCCGAGTACGCGCTCTGAGCGAGCATACGCTTGCTAAATTCGCTAGTTGCTTAAGTTAATGCTTAAGCAAATGCTTAAGTTAAATTTTCCGCGTATTATGATTGTCATTAAGCTTTACTTAGCAAGTAAATAAAACCGAGTTATTATCATTATGTGTTTTTTTATCCAATTTGTTACAGCAATAATGAGTTATTCGCTGTCGCGGGCCGTAGTTTGGAGACCCCTGATCTGTAGAATAGTAATAAAATAATGCTCTCATAGAGGTTGCCAGTTTGGAATCGATATAATTCTCACGTGATCTTACCAATCACGTGACTTTTACAATCGTCATGGTATATTACTAGGGATGATGTCAGAGTTTGTCACTTTTGTGATCACTTTGTCATTAATTTCCACGGGACTGGTTACTTTATTCACTTGCCTTAAAGATGGAAAATGACCTTATATTGCACTGTGGAATAGATTCCCCTAATTTAGAATGAGTTTTAGACATGTATTTCAGCGTTTCGTAGGTTAACCTATGCGGTGATAGCTTGGAGACAATTTTTGGTAACAATCTTTAACGTTGGCCGTTACTACAGGCCATCCACTATTACGTTGATGGCACGAAGGCAGGGAAAAAAATAGAGTCTACTACTATACAATGCTTTTCTAAAAGAAATGGTTCATATTTTTTAGTTGTAAATGTAATTTAATTGAAATGTAAATTTAATTTATCTTAATATTCGTCATTTTTATTCTATTACTAAATTTTGTGTAGTAAATGATTAAAATATAAAATATTCATTTATATGAACTTTTTGCAATGTTTTATACTATTTCATACAAAATGATAAAAGTTATATAAATAAAAAATATTTCTTGGATCTATTTAGTAAGCATATAGTTAAATAAATGTATGATTTGAGTAGAAGAATTTCAAACACTTCTGTGAATTTGTCAGAATTGCTTCTTAAGATATTTACGTTTCTAAATAAATGCACACAAGAAAAAAGAGCCAAGAGGCGATACAGCACCAACTCTAGTACGAAAAGGATGGGGAATACTAACCCCAATTTCCTGTATTTATTGATTGTAATTGAAACACCTTTTAGGAGGGTGTACTTTATTTCACCCCTTATTCTTATTAAACGCATCCCAAATATGCCTGAGGCTACTATTGTGGAAAAAAGATGAATGAATGATCGTTAGGGGCGCTGCGACGCCAAGTTAATTGGGCGAAAGAAGTGCGAGTTTGAGAGAGTGTTTGGAAAGCGAGAGAGAGAGGTAATCTTAGAAGTGCGAGAGGTATATCGATAGAAATTAAGTTTTATGGCATTAGAGATTAATATTTGTGGCATTACTATTATTTTGTAATTATTGTACAAAGTTTTAATTATTCCTAGTATGTGTAATAAAATAGTCAAGAATTAATTCAAGAGAGCTGAGTTACCACCAACAACTTAACAACATTTGTGAACAACTAAAGAACCCGGAAGTTGGCGAATTCATGTTCTACGTATTTTCGTTAACTATTACCCCACCATCCTTCTGCCCTTAGGGAGCTGTATCACCAACTTTGGGAGCCAGTGCTTGAGAAGATTCTTCTTATTCAAACAGCCTTACAAAAGCCTTACAAAACTGTAGTACTATAATTACTAATTATAACCGTAGTACTTATAATTAAGAATCTATAATATTTTTTTCATTCGAGGAATAAACTTTATTTACAAGTTATGCATGGATTGGTGTGTATTTCTGGTTTGTTTTTGGTGAAATTTCTTTTATCTTTTACTAAACAACAATTTACTAAACAATTGGAACAATTCTGAGGCATAATTAATATGAGTATATGATTATTATTTTTTTCCTTCTAATGCAGCTGGCAAATAGACCGTGATCTTTCGCCATAAGGGGCTGCACCTATGTTACTCACATTGCATTACCCAGAGGGCGCGTGTAACTTGAAGATAAGCCACGGACGCGGAGTAACAATGCCCCCGAAGCGTTCTACGATCCTATTAGGACCGGGACCTACGGTTTAAAGTGGATTCCGAACCACTACAAACATCCATGGCACCGCCGGGACTCGAACCCGATACCTGTGGTACCGAACGCCAGAGCGCTAGCCATTCGGCCATCAGGCCCCTAACATATAATTATAAGGCAAATAAAAACCCATAATTTTACCTTTCATAGTCAAATCTGCGACGTATTCATGTGCATCAGCAGAATCGTCCTCATCATTTATCTAGAAGTGAAGATTTGCACAATTGTTACTATGCTGTGTAGTAAGTCGATTAGTTAGTTTGACATAAAGAGTATACTTACAGGTTTCGGAAGTCCTTTCATTATTTCTGGGAATACATATTTTTCAAGAGTTGGATACATTTTCCTACGATGAATTGCTCTGAAATCCAAAATAAACATTATAAATATTTTTTTACATCGGTTTGACTCGTATTTAACTAATGTATAACATGTAATGTCCTTTTTAAAGAGTAATCAAAGCTAAAATATAATCATCGTTTGACTACTCGCAAAATTTTGGCATTGAAAAGATGTTACCTTTAAATTTAAATGACAATTTACTACTCAAATTTATTAACTGGATTAATCGTAACGTTTTCCATAATTATAACATGACAACATAATTAATAGTTTCTTGTATTATAGCAGAGTGCCAATTTCAATCATCTCTATACTATAGCTCCAAATAAACAACAAATGTGGTTACATGACCAATATTTATTTAAGAATTATTATTAATTTTTCAAAGCAATATATTTTGTGTTATTTATGCATCTTTAATTATACTCATTTATATATTAATAACAATTTATTATTTTGAAAGTTAATGAAAAAATTAATTATTCTTTAAGAATTTTGAATTATTGAGAATTATTCAATTAAGCATTTTTAATATTCATTAGTTATTAACAATATTTTATAAGTAAAAACGCATTGCAATTAATGAGATACCATTAAGTTCAAAAAACCTTAATAGATAATGATGAAGGTTGTAGAATGTAACATTTTTGTCTATAATAAATTACATAAAATAATCACCAATTGAAAAAGAGACAGTCAGAAAAAAAAATTAATGATAAAGCAAGTTTATAAAATGCTTAAAATTGCGGGCATTTTTCTCTGTCTTTGTCTTGGCGCTAGTCTTAAATTAATCGATTTAGTTTTTAACAGAAATAAAACTATGGATTTAGTCAATAACAGAGATAAAACTATCGATTTAGTCAGTAACAGAGATAAAACTATCGATTTAATCAATAACAGAGAAAAAGTCAATCAGGAAAGCTTTATAAGTGACAGTGTAACCGTGGTTCCACCTACGCACCCATGTTTCCTCGTAACCGTGGTTCCTCCCTAGGCACTGCAACGGCGTCCTTTACGACGAACAGAAGAAAATCGTCAGTTGGCCCCACTCTCACACGAGAGGACGCAAGATGCAACTGGCGCAAAATAACAATCTCTCATCCCGAGAGCTAGAAGTGGAATCCTTCCACTAATTGAACATTCTTTAAATATACATGCTGTGTGTTAAATACTGTTTATTTTTTTAAAGATTGTACTTGTAGTGCTTGTGCGCGTCAAAATAAATGTGTTTTTGGGCTTGGGACTCGATTTGTCAACACCCAATTGAAGCTGCACAAACAAACGACGACACATCTACTACAACATTCTTTTAATTTTATTACCTATAAATGCTAAAATAGTTAATAAATATTGCATAAAATTGATCTCAGAATGCATAAGAATAAATAAATAAATGAAATTTATTCAAAAAATGCGTAGATGCATACTTTGATATCAAACCCGGCGATCGAGTCTCCAGCAGTTCCTTTACTTCCTCCAGAGTGAAGAAGTAAAGCAAATCAGCGTCGGGTAGACGTCCCTCGGACACCATGAGCTTTCCCAGACGACGGTAGCCCTTCCTCCAGTGGTCAAACGCCTTCATTGTAATTGCCTGAATAGAAAGTGAGCAGTTTAACTAAGAGTCTGGTTTGCTCTGCAATCAACAATCAACTATGCGCATCTAGGGATAATCATTAGAGTTTTTGCATACCTTATTTTGGACGTCCGTTAGCTTTTCTCCCTAGCGCGCATGTCATAGGAAATTGCGCATGCGTATCTGTAATAATGTTTCCTATGAGCATGCGCGCTAGGGAGAAAAAGCTAACGGACGTCCAAAATACGGTATGCAAAAACTTCTCTATTATATCGTGAGGACACTTAAAATAAAACATAGAACCTGTTATATTAGATGTTCCAAGATGCGCGCGCGTCATGAGTACGCAGAATATAATTTAACTATTTAGCGAACTCATAAATGTAATTAAACAGGCAATATCTGTCATATATTCACAAGAATATTATTCTAAAATCAAAGTACATTTTTTCTCCTGATTTTGACAGTTATTTTTTGAATATAAGGATACACACATAATGTATTTTTTAATACATTGGTTTTCACTACTTTAGCCCTCACGGGCCGGAAAAATATTCAAAGCGGTCCGCGAGTTGGCCACCCCTGAAGTAGAGAATAGTTTTCCTGAGCAAATTTAATGCTAGAAGGTGATCAAAAAAGAATTAATTACATAGGAAGCAGTTCATAAATGGCTACTAATTTTATTAATATTTAAAAAAAATGTTTGTATCCATTGCAGCATAAAGAAGGTTAACATTTTGTTGCAAGGGTATCTATGAAATATATTACGATGAATATATATGAAATGAACGATGAATATATATGAAATATATTACGAAATATATTGTGAAATACACTGAAGTGACAAAAGTCATGGGATACCTCTTAATATCGTGTCGGTCCTCCTTTTGCCCGGCGAAGTGCAGCAACTCGACGTGGCATGGACTCAACAAGTCGTTGGAAGTCTTCTGCAGGAATATTGAGCCATGCTGTCTCGATAGACGTCCATAATTGTGAAAGCGTTGATGGTGCAGGATTTTGGCCACGAACAAACCTCTCGATGATGTCCCATAAATGCTCGATGGGATTCATGTCGGGCGATCTAGGTGGCCAGATCATTCGTTGGAATTTCCCAGAATGTTCTTCAAACCAATCGCGAACAGTTGTGGCCCGGTGACATGGCGCATTGTCATCCATAAAAATCCCATCGTTGTTTGGGTACATGAAGTCCATGAATGGCTGCAAGTGATCTCCAAGTAGCTCAACATAAGCATTTCCAGTCAATGTTCGGTCCAGTCGCACCAGAGGACCACGTCCATGCCATGAAAAAAACAGCCCACACCATTACAGAGCCACCACCAGCTTGAACAGTGCCTTGCTGACAGTTTGGGTTCATGGCTTCGTGGGGTCTGCGCCACACTCGAACCCTACCATCAGCTCTTACCAACTGAAATCGTGACTCATCGGACCAGGCCACGGTTTTCCATTCATCTAGGGACCAACCGATATGCTCACGTGCCGACGAGAGTCGCTGCAAGCGATGTCGTTCTGTCAGTAAAGGCACTCGAGTCGGTCTTCTGCTGGAATAGCCCAAGAAAGCCAAATTTCTCTGCACAGTTCTAACAGACAAGTCCCTTGTACGTCCACATTGATTTCTGCGGTTATTTGACGCAGTGTTGCTTGTCTGTTAGAATTTACGACTCTTTGCAGACGTCGCCGGTCTCGGTCGTTAAGTGCAGGCGGTCGACCACTGCGCTGTCCATGGTGGGATGTTATGCCTGAAATTTCATACTCTCGGCACACTCTTGACACAGTGGATCTGGGAATGTTGAATTCCCTAACGATTTCGAAATGGCATGACCCATGCGTCTAGCTCCAACTAACATTCCGCGTTCAAAGTCTGTTAATTCCGTCGTGCGGTCATCATCACATCAAAACCTCTTCACATGAATAACTTGAACAGAAATGAAAGCTCTGCAAAAAGCACTGCGCATTTATACCTGTTCTACGCGATGCTACTGCTATCTGAAAATTTGCATATTGCTATCCCATGACTTTTGTCACTTCAGTGTATATTACGATTATTTTTTGATGGAAATTAATTTTTTAATCAAAATTATTATTAAAAAATAAAAAAGGTCCTTTATTTATTCCATTTCAACAGTTTAGAAAAACTGTTCAGTTTTATTTTATAGAGTGCTTCAAGCATCAGAAATTTCTTCTTCAGATATCATAAGGTTCCCGAGGCCTGTTTATTAATACGCTTTTTATTAGTTTCACCTGTATGTATATTTGTATGTATGCAACTGACTCTTTGGGCTGGATTTTGCCCTACTTTAAGCGATCCGATTTAATTTAAACGTTGTGGACTTATCAAGGCTGACGACACTAAAATATTTTGATAAGTTTATTATCTCATCATGATTAGGATCGCCAGGATGAGTGATTAAAACACACAGTCTTTGAAAAATCATCTTGTCATTTCCCCTGGAGATCTGCTTTTCCTCATACACACTATTTAAGCTGCAAAGAATCATTTACAGACATCTTTCAGACATTCAAACCTACGTGGGACAGCGGCACAATGAATAACGCGCCTGACTACGGATTAGGAGATTCCCTGTTCGAATCCTGGCTGGCTCGACATATCGCATTTAGCCTTTGTTTTACTCACAAATAAGTTATTGTAAGAACCAGTCCTCCGTACGGAACCTGCATTTAAATATTATAGTTTAAAAACATTAAAAAACATGCTTTAGAGTTAATCAAACTAAAAGTAAAAAATAACTGTTAACATAAGAATAAAATGACTGACGAGAAAATGAATGTCACTTGCTCTAAAAAGCGTAAGGTGCTTTGTATGACATTTTTAAACTAACTCTGCATTTCGGAATGAAACTAGTGAAAATTATAACGATTGATATCGAGCACCCGCTTTTAGAACAGTGACATTCATTTTCTCGTCATTCATTTATTCTTATGTTAACAGTCATTTTTTACTTTTTAGTTTGATTAACTCTAATAGCGTGTTTTTTAGTTTTTTTTAACTATTAATTTATTATATAATTAACTTGCAAAAAAATTATGCAAATAACTAGCTTTCTTATAACGTTTATAGTAATTATTTAAAAAGTTAGAATTCTACTGTCAAAATTTATCAGTTACCATTTTTAAATAAACTATTTAAAAATGGGCTGCACTTTCAGCGTGTTTTTTATTCAATGTTTAACATAAATCCGCCAATTAGACTTTGTGTTATGTGATAATAATGACTATTACCGATTTCAAAACACTTAAATAATAATTTTGATACTTACTGAAGAATGATCTACATTTCTCAAATAAATTCCTGAACAAAATAATTAGTTATGATTAAGTAATCCGAAAAAAGATGTTTGACATCAGTTCTCAAAGAACAGAGTAGATGGAAGTAGCTATAATTGAAGAAATTGGTGAAATATTTTCATTGAAAACTTAATCATGTCAAAATCAATAACATGGAAGATTCTGAGGAATTCTTGTATTACCATGTTAGTGGATGGCTAATGCAGCGAGACTTGAGCCATCGCCTTAGGATGGTCAGACAGTTTTGCAATGGCTTTGACTTTCTTCAGGAATTAAGTTTAAATGAATAAAACTGAATAGCATCGATTCGGAGTGGGTTTAACTATCGCCGTCTTCATTAAAATTAATCTTTGCTTTAATATTTTTTACGATCCTGTTAGGACCGGGACCTACGGTTTAAAGTGGATTCCGAACCACTAGAAACATCCATAGCACCGCCGGGACTCGAACCCGAAACCTGTGGTACCTAGCGCCAGAGCACTAGCCACTCAGCCATTCAGGCCCTCTTTGCTTTAATATAGAAAATAAAAAAAATGTTATTCAAAAGAAAAAATTCAAATAGCTAATGTTGAAGGATTTTTATGTATTATATTATAGCTGATGTATTATAGCTGAAATGTGCAATGTTTATATTAAATCAAAACAAAATATTATTTGACGAAAGAAACAATAATAGCTGTTAAAAATATTATAAAATTGAAACTATTTATATCGCAAACCTCGATTTTTCTTCTTCTTCATTAGCACAACAGCCCCATGGTGGGCCAAGGCCGTCTGCCTACTGCCAGATTTCGAGACAGTTTTTTTTTTTTTTATTGGAGCAGGGTTATCAGCCCTATGCTCATTGCTGACTAATATGACTGTATATTTGACCGGTATAATATGACTATATTAGACCGGGTCCTACAGTTTGTCCCTCGACCTAGTCCCTCGACCATCAGGCCCCAAACTACGGATAAATACGCACGAGAATTGTTACTTTGACAAACTACTACAAGCATGCATGATAACCCAACACCTGTAGTCAACCTCGTCATTTGCTAAGCATAAATAAATTTCTAAACTTTGTGACCTAATAAAGGATGATTTCAATTTTAACTGTACACCTTGTTGTCTAGATTAATTAAAAAGTTGTAATAACAATGTCAGCGATGTCATTTATTGATATCTACTACATTTGATCAGAGCAATATTCAAATAAATATCAATGCTATTAAATTTTAAACCAATATTTAAAAAATATTAATGATAATGCTTCTAAGTATAAAATTAACTTTCTACATATCGAAAAAGAATTATGGTGAAATCTAAAAAAATTAAATTAATAAAAAAAAAAATAAACTTACTTTACCAGCTTCTCTTCCTCTGATACCTCTACGACACATGGGCAAAACAAACCTCAAATAGCACCTAAAGGATGTTTTGGAATTAATTGAGATAATCATAAAATAACAAATTTGATATTGTAAATATTACGTGTCTACTCACTTGGAAATGAAACCCAACGGCACCTGAAGCTCTGATAAGACATTATCTATGTCATTTTTATTCTTTGCAACTTCTTTGCCAGCTCCAGCAAGATTCTTAAAGAAAGCAAAATTAATAAATTCAGATGAGGAATTAAAAAAAATATTCATTGGTTTTTGGTTTTATGAGACTTTAGCAACGTCATAATACTTAATCAGTTGAAACTGATAAAGATTGTTTATGTTCAAACCAGAATCGAGGAGTCGAAAACGGAAATCGAGTATTTTTAAAGGAGTCGGGAGAAGTCAGGGAGTCGATAAAATCTGATTTCCAATACAATTCTATTGTATCCTTCAGGAATTCAATCAGCAGCAAAGATAGTTACTGTTTTGACAGCAAACCAAATAAGTGTTGAAAGACTTTTCTCATCTTTTCTTGGAGTTGCAGATTATGCGCAAATCGGATTTTGAACAATTTCTTAATTTTATTTTTGAGAAATCTAAATGTGAGATATTTCAGGATTTTTTTATTCCGTATGATGTAACGGTTTTGTTATACATATTGTGTGTAGGGAACAACGGTAGTGGTTTGTCTGGGGATAGTGGTCATGTTTCTGGCTCACCCTTTATCAATTCTTTGGTTTTTGTGCCGTGTTCTTTATATGTATATATGTGTGTGTTTGTGTGTATTTTTGTGCGTGTGTATATAGATATATTCATTGAAATAGTTATGTTTAGAATATAATAATATAAATTGAAATATAAATAAATTCAGTGAAGTTTATGTTATTGTTAAAGTAATGTAAAATGCAATAAATAAAAAATAAATGAAAGATGAAATCAATTTAACTATATGTTTTTAATCTACAGTGAGTGTAAAAAGTATTCGTACAGTACGACAATTGATTTAAAAGAGATCCGTTCATAAAAATTGTAAACATAAATTCCATTTTAATTAATTATAATTATATAATAGAACATATTTTCACTAGTTTCATGTGAAATTGACACAAAAATAATTTTATACATGAATAAATATTTACAAAACTGAAACAATCAAACATCTTGTGGTGTAAAAAGTATTCGTACATCAGGCATATATTGGCCAATACAATCATAATATTTCAGCTAATACCTTGTAGGATATCTTTTAGCTCGAATAACTGCCTTGAGTCTCTTTGGCATCGATTCCACCAATTTTGCTGTTATTGATCTAGATATGGCGTCCCATTCTTGATTAAGAGCTGATTCCAAATCATTTTTATTAGAAATATGTCTGGATCTAATATTTTTTATCAAGAACGTCCCATAAATTCTCGATGGGGTTGAGGTCCGGCGATTGAGGAGGAAATTTCATGAACTTTGGGGTATTATATAGTATCCAGAGCCTTGTGTTTCGGGTTGGGTGCTTGGGGGTCGTTATCATGAATGAAAACGTAATCACCATTCAAGCCCATTTTTGTTGCACTAGGTCCTAAATTATTTTTTTAAATATCAATATAAAGTTGATGATTCATAATGCCTTTAATAAAGACTAATTCGCCTACCCAGAAGCACTCATACAACCCCAAACAAGCAGACTTCCACCCCCATGTTTCACTGTTGGCACTAAATTCTTAGGATGCATTTCTGTATTGCGCTTTCTCCATACCATTCGTCTCCCGTCCGATCCAAATATGTTGTATTTACTTTCGTCTGTAAAGATAATCTTTTTCCAGAAACCTGGACTTTCATTAACGCATTGCTTGGCGAAAGACAATCGCAGCTTCCGATTCTTCTCACTAACAAAGAATTTTCGCCTCGCAACACGGCCATGGAAACCTTCATTTCTGCATGCATTTCGAACAGTACTTACGGAGACTGCTGTTCCCATGTTCTTTAGTTCTGATGTTAATGTAGGAGCACTTATTTTAGATCCTTCTTTAATGAACGTACCAGAAACCGTCTGTCAGATGATGTCAATAGACATGGTCGCCCAGTACGAGAACTGTTTTGAACCAATGTCAAAACCTGTTTTTGTGTCAATTTCACATGAAACTAGTGAAAATAAAGTACCAAGTACCAAAGTACCAAGTTTCATAAAAGTACCAAGATAGAGACACAGATTCTACCTTAACATTCCGCAGTTGCAAACATGAAGTTTTTGTGTTTTTACTGATCTACATTCTGAAGAAAACATATGAATGCAGCTTACTTGTAATAATTTCACTAAAGATTTCGGTTCCATTTCCCAAGTAATTGAACGTACATCGGACTAAAAGTAAAAAGTTAAATTAATACGATTTATCAAAGCAACAATTATAATAAAATATTTTAAATATTTTTATGTCCGAATATAATTTTTAATACTTAATAAAGTATGTCATAAAAGTACCTCTTGAATGCATCTGTGACCGTGCCTTTTTAGAAATTGCCGAAATGTGTCTCCAGATGGCATGTTTGTAGTTTGTAGCCACTCTAAAGCCTCCTAAATTAAAGAAACAGAATGAAATTTCACAAATGCTATATTTTTATTATTTAAAAAAAAATTATAAAAATTTAGTGAATAAAAAAATTACATCATACACCGATCTGTCCAAATATTAAATCTACTTGAGTATCATACAGTTGGAGTTATCTATCTTAAAGGCATATAAAATGGAAGGTTTGGATCTAGAAATTATTGTTGTGAATCTAACATTTCTAGTTTGGTAATAAAACCTATCATAGGCTGTGATGTTATGCAGTAGTTGATGTCCTTGAAAATTGAGAATATGTAAAGACATGACATCATTTTGACAAACAACAGATAGTGAAAATCACCACATGAGATTTTTAAAATACTAATGGAAACAAAAAGGCTAGTTAACTGTTTATTGCATGCAGTAATCAGGACAAATAATAAATTTTAATAATAATTAATAAAAATAATAATGCATTCTATGATGTAATAAAAGGTGGTGAAACCACCTAATATTTTTCCTGATTACTGCATACAGTAAACAGACTTTTTTTTCAATTAGGCTTTTACAAACCCCGTGTGGTGGTTTTCACTATCTGTTATTTGTTGAGAGTCTTTTACATATTCTTCAGAATATGTGAAGACATGGTAGCATTCCAGCGAACAGATAGTGAAAACAGATGCATGGTATTAGTAAAATCCTAACGGAAACAAAAAGTATAGTTACCCGTTTACTATATGTAGTAATCAGAATAAATAAACGGTGTGAAACCTACAATCAAGGACAAGATGCTTGTCGGTCAAGGAAAATTGATGGTAGAACATTTTGTTGTCTTGTTTGTGCTGATAGACATGCTATACATTTTGCCATTACTAGTGAATTTAATTGTAATGCATGAATCGGAACAAACAGTTCATCATACGCTTTTTGTCTTCCAGCCGTCGGAACAGTTGACATTTGCATGCCTATGCCGGGCCGACTTCGATGAAAAGAAGGCCTTAGGCTATTCCACTTATGAGGCCTTTCACCTCCTTTTATTAAGTTTGTAAGTTACTTAATATGTTTGTTTATTATTCATATATGTAGAATTTCTCCTTATTTTTGATTCAGTGTTTACTGTTTTTAGAATAGTGTCATTTTAATTTTGCTAACAATTTGAATGTAGGCCCCTCTTGATCTTGAGGCGCTAGGCTGAAGCCTAGTAAGCCTATAGGAAAATCCGGCCCTGTGCCTATGGTAGTTGCCATTCATTATCATATTAATATTCTCATTGGATTATTGAGGAATGAAAGCAGATTTTGTGGTCTGATGGAATCATATACTCTTAATCATGATCATTGGATTATTGAGGAGTAAAAGAAGATTATATCGACTGATGAGTTTTATTTGCTTCGCAGCATACAAATAACCAAACCCTTGAACAATATTTTCTTTCGAAAATTTTGAATGACGAATACACGTATCAATATTGCAACTAATAAATTTGCAACAACCAACCTACTTTTAACGTAACCATCATTTGACATGCGAAAGATCCACTGGCATCTACTGTAAGATACTCAAGGCTGGATTACGTACCAAAAGAAGATGTACTTTCAATAGGCAACTGGCTTTAATATTTTGAAAGATCGGTGAACATAGATAAAAAATGAGTTGAAAAATTTGCTATACCTCCATTGACATAGATTTGAATTTTTTTTGCAACTTATGTCCTTCACAATTTGAACAGCCACTTCCTGAAAATAAATATAATTAATGGTAAAAATTAAATTAAAATTAAAATAAATATTTTTTTATAGATTCACTGTCTCTACCTGCAACACTTGAGGGAATATTTGCGCTCTCCACGTTAGATGAGGCAGCCAAGAGTCTAGCAAAATCACTGTAGATATCGTTATCAATCTCTAAACAAGAACACGAAACAAAGAGTTTAAAACAGTTTACACTATTTTATTATATTGAATTTTACAACTTAAGCTCTATTTTAGCTCTTTTTAAATGTGGTAGATGGAATCAAAATAAAATATTTTGCCGTAGAGTTTACGTGTGGAAATTCCGCGTTTGCTTGCTGAAGATTAACACTTTAATTGCTGGCCAAGTGAGGCTATATCGATAGTTATTGCCCCGCCGTAGGAATGGGTTTTCGGACTGCGACTGACTTTTAATAACGAATATAACTGAAAAGTGGTTATAAAACATTGTTATGTATAACATATCGATTACTAAGTAATATTTAGGCCTATCTATGCGCGAGCGCATGATAGGCACAGGGTAAATTATTTCCTAAATGCTTCATTACACGCTGGCGCTTGATGTATAAAAATTAAATAAAATATTTTTCTTTTTGGGGAAATGAAAGTCCTGCAGAACTATCGTCCTTATCACACATATTACAAGATTTTTTAATAACTAATAAAACTATGAATTCGAAATTACATACTTTCATAACCAGCTTCTATTTACGACCCCTACTACACTACTACTACACCATACCATACACCACTACACCATATCACTGTGCTTAGAGCTGAGTTGCCCCTTTACAGTTTGGTAATGATGTGGGTGAGCAGTCCGATTCGGCTCTGTGACGCTCTACGGGTATATGAGACCGGAACCCTACGGTGTGAAGAAGATTTCGAACCCCTACAAATATCCAAGGCCCCGCCGGGACTCGAACCGGAAACCTGTGGCACCGAACGCCAGACACTCGGCCGTTCGGGCTCCCCATGATAATACCAGAAGACACACCTCATATACAGCGCCGATTGAAGCGAGTGAAATGAAAGTTTAAGAAATCACGCCAAATAGAATGCAAATCAAACGCACAAATGTTTCCCAACGAATTTTTTTTTTTACTGAATCTATTTGACGAAGTATGCGGTTCCAACATGATGGTGCACCTGCACATTTTAGGAATTACCTGAATCCTACTCATGAAATCTAAGCATTTGTCGCGGTGAACATGTTTCTTATTCATTGCGAGAATTATTATGAATCAGGTTTCATTAATAGGAATCTTTTACATGGAAGCAAATGGAGATATGAAACTACCATTAATATAGATTACGATCTCGTAGTCACACGACTGCAGGTTTCTGCAGGCAATATTCAAGACATGCCTTGAATATTGCCTCACTGCATTACTGGAAATCCTCACTGCATTATTGTAAAGTTTGTTTTTGCTGTTAAATTTTAAAGTTTTAATTAATTTTTTAGCAGTTAATATAAAAACAAAACTCAACAAACTCATTAAAAATGTATTGTATTTCGTTTATCCAGCCAAAGTCGGCAGTGTTTAAAAGCAGTATTTTCAAACACATTTTCAATGAAAACAAAATGTTTCAACTAGTTTTCTCTACGATTTCTTGCAATTTGGCCAGATATTTTTCCAGCATGCCTGTAATTTATTTAAACCTCTATAATTACATACTTGTACAAGATTATTAGATTTAAAATGACAATTACGATTTTATTTATAAATCTTTATGAATTCATAATGTATCTATTTAGTAACCGAACTATTTTTTAAGAAAAGGAGCAGCTAAAAAATATACAACCTAAAATTTATTAGACATTGTATTTTGTTGCAAAATTATTAACCTATTTACAGTTGCGACAAAGATGTGACAATTTTAAGCTAGTCTAATAAGCACATTAAAAATGGTGTTACTGATAAGTTCAATTTAAATGTCTGTCGTTATTTAAATTACAATATGATTAATTCAAAATGCATTATGTAAATATTTAGTATATCAAAATTTATGTAAATTTAATCATTTTCGCTTCAAAATAAATGTCATTATTTAAACCCTCATTTGGATAGTAAGGATACCTTAAATTCAAAACCTCACAGTTTAGAGATATTTTAAGATATAAAGCCTTTTACACTTGAAATATTTAGTAAAGCTTGAAAAATCAAAAATCAAAATCATTTTTAAAAATACACTTGATACAGAAATAAGACCAATATAGAGTTTTTATTTATTCGAAAAAACCATTTTGCTTTCATTACTGCCATTTATACAAATTAATAACGTTTCCTTATTTACATCAATGCAATGCCAAAAAAAAAAAAAAAAAAAAAAATTAAAAAAAAAAAAACCTGAATACCTACTAAAAAGTCATCGACCAATGGACTTTTTTTTTTTTTTTTTCAAAAAATTTTTTTATTCACAAAATTATTTCATCGATTCAAAGCGGTCCCCCCGGACACAATGGTCTTTTGAGTTTTCCAACCTGGAATGCATGCTAAAAATTCATCAGCAGGGAGTGAATACTGTGGTTGTGGAACGATATTTTAATTTTCGCGTGCGGCGATTCAAATCCAATCGAAAAAACGGTCCAATGTAGTGTGAGCTGGCGCATTATCATGATGCAAAAACCAAGGTTGTCTTTCCATAAGGTAAATATCATAAGGTAAATATGTATTTTATTATGCTCAATGGGAAAAAATCTGGCCAATGGGACATGGATAATTTGTAGAGCACGTTGAGTGAATGCAGCGTTTTAGGGGGTCCAGCGTTATGCTGTTGGCAAACGCCTCCTATTATAGTGATCAATATGGCAGCATAACTGCTTCAATCACCGCGGCTGTCTGATGTATAAATTTCCGGTCAAACAATGTTTGGTTTGTTGCTCTACTGTCACTGTGCACACTTTAGGCTAATTAGACCGTGACCTACAGTTTAAAGTGGATTCCGCACCATTAAAGTCAAGCAATGTGGGATAATGATGAGAATGCCTCTACTGTTGTAGGAAATTGTTCCATCAGACCATAACGTAACTAGACCTTCCAACCAACATAGACCATCATTGAAAGCAAGAAAGAAACAGCTCTCACCTGAGAACAAAACAGTTCCAATAAGCTCTATCTTGACATCATTGAAGTCTCAGATACTGGTGGTTTGGAAATAATGATATACTACTGTGCTCAAAAAGTAAGACCAATTATTATTTTTTTTTTCAAAAACTTTATTTATTTCATCGCCTTCAAAGTAATCCCCTCCGGACACAATGCACTTACGCCAACTTTTTTTCTCAACCCTCAATGCATGCTAAAAATTCATCAGCAGGGAGGGCCTTCAAAGCGTGCGGCGATTCACGTTGAATCTGTTCAATCGACTCAAAACGGTGTCCACGGAGTGGTCTTTTGAATGTTGGTAATAGCCAGAAGTCGCACGGTGTGAATACGGTGGTTGTGGAAAGATATGGATTTCATTCTTGGCGAAAAAGTCACAAATCAATGCAATGTGAGCTGTTTCATTCAGTATTTTCAGTGCCAATCGAGATTTGACGCGTTTTAGCCCCAAAATGGAATTGGACGATCTTTTTGAAATTCCAATGTCCTCAGCAAGGTCTCTAATTGTAAACCGACGATTTGCAAGCACCAAATATTTAATTTTTGGACGTGCGCTTCATCGGTTGAGGTTGAGGGTGACCAGAGGACTCTTCGTCTTCACCGCGTTCTCTGCCTTCTTTGAACTGTTTATACCACTTGTAAATATTTCTTTCCGATATAGGAATGCTCACCGGATACCTTCTGCAACATTTCCTCAAACAAAATTGAATGCAAGTTCTTTGCTCAATTAGTTCAGACATTTCAAAAATCGCCGGAATCAATTTTAGCGTTTCACAAAGCCATAACTCAAACACTAATAAATTGTTTGGCGTCAAATTTCACACAGATGTCAAGGACAATGCCAGCAACCTAAAAAGAAAAAAAATATTGAAATTTCATAATCCCCGGGAATTTTAATCTGAAAATTGTTCTCACTTTTTGGACACAGTAGTAAAGCAATGAAGAATATCCTGAAATTAACGGAATTATCATTATCAAAATGATTTATTTCACTGTAAAAGAATGGTAATAGTTTACAGTATTCCTAAAAAGACTTGATTCTTAATTTTCCATTATTATTTTCGAATACATATACAAAATTAAGTACCTTAGTACTTACCTCCTTTTGCTTTGATTAAAGTTTTCAAAATAGACATATTCCAGTTTTGAGAGCCATCACTACACTGCATGTGAAAATGTGCAGCCTGAAAATATTTTTAAGCAAGCACTTGAAAAAAAAAATTAAATTGGTTTATGCTGTAATTAAATGTTTGATGCATGTGGAACAAGAATTGAACAATTATTAATAGTCCTGCATAAGTATGATAATGTGCAGCCTGAAAATATTTTTGAATCGAGCACTTGAAAAAAATAAATCGGTTTAAACTATAATTAAATATATGATGCATATTAAAAAAAAAAGGATTTAATAATTATTAATAGTCCTTTATATCAGCAGCCTAAAATATTTTTTTAATCGAGCACTTGAAAAAATAAATTAATATATGCTATAATTAAATATTTGATGCATGTTAAAAAAAGAATTGAACAATTATTAATAGTCCTTCATATGTGCATAGTAATTCATATATGCAATAGTCCTTCATATGTACAGCCTGAAAATAATTTTTAATCAAGCATTTGAAAAAATAAATCTGTTTATGCTATCACTAAATTTATGATGTACTTAAAAAAAAAGGACTGAATAATTATTAATAGTCCTTCATAAGTATGATAATGTGCAGCCAGATAACATTTTTAATCAAATACTTGAAAAAAAAAAAATAAGTGGGATTATGCATATGATTATGCTTAAACATATGACGCATATTAAAAAAAAAAAACTGAATAACTGTTAATTGTCCTCCATCCTATATCGAGTTGCCATGGCAACCATAATACCAAGTTTCGTCAGATACCAAGTGAAGTAATTAGCTTAATACACTTCAAAGTTCATTGTATCATTTATGAACTTTGTATAATGAGCGATGGAAAAACACTACAATAACATAGTTGCTGTCACTATTCCAAATTCTGAATGGAACTGATGATAGATCATCTTCCCCCACCTTTGCATCCCGATCTTGCCCTCAGTGATTTCCACTTTCACATTCACCTGAAACTGTGACTTGTTTCATTATATTTATACGACGGTGAAATGTAAAGATCAGCAATGCAGATGACATAATTATTCCCAAGGGATCTAAAAAAGTTTATACAGTGTATCAGAAATTATTACTGGTCTATGGTGACAATAAACTTCTATGAGCTGTAGGGTACATATCAAGATTATAAACTTCTCAGCATCAGGTTTATAAACTACTATGAGGTATAGGGTACACCTAGATGTCTCGAATGCTCAATCAATGGCTTAGAATACTATCCAGACGTGATATAAAGCGTTGTTCGGATGCAGGGGTTCTAAATTTCCTCACAGAGACTGTCCATTTCCGTATCTGTAGTAGTAATACGAATGATCATACGAATGCGGAGCTAACAGATATGCATCAAGTTAAAATACAATGGGCAAGGAGCACAACGCTTGAACCCGCAATGATATTTGATACTATCCGAGATGGGTTCTTTTCAGACAGCAGTTGTGAACGAACGAAGATAGAACGGAAGTTGTATCTCCACCATGTCAGGAGTCGGGAACGATTACATTCGGGACATGAAGGAAATTGTGCTAGGTGCGGTACAGGAAGAAAGTTCAAAGGACAACCCATTAATATTGACATTACTTTTGTTAATATACATTGATTCATAAGCAGCATATTCACTAACGCTGTGTCCTGTGTCCTTTAGTAATTTAAGTGTCCCTTTTCATGTCAGGAAAGAATTTCCGATCTCATATTGTCCTCTGGTTTCCCTCCTAAAAGCTTCTGAACCTGGTGCTAAACACCTTGCATTTATAGATAAAATTATATTTTTGTTTAAAATGCCAATTTATAATTTACAATCTTTTTTTATGTAGGGTTAAGTCCTGATTTATATATATCTAGTAATAGTTTTTCCTTTCTAATGCAGCTGGCAAACACTTAGACAGGTTGGTCTTGGATGCCTTAAGGCAAGCGCTGCACACACATTACTCACTTTGCATTACCCAGGGGGCGCGTGTAACTTGAAGATAAGCCACGGACGCGGAGTAACAATGCTCCTGCAACGTTCTACGATCCTATTAGGATCGGGACCTACGATTTTAAAGTATTGGATTCCGAACCACTACAAACATCTATGGCACCGCTGGGACTCGAACCCGAAACCTGTGGTACCGAGCTCCAGACACTCCGCCATTCAGGCCCCCATATCTAGTAATAGTAGTTGCACTAATATCACATTAATGACTTGTATGATAAATATTGCGCTATCTAAGCTCAGTTTCAAGTCAGAAACCACTTTTTGGTATTTCTGTAGCTTAAAACTTATTCATTTTTCGTTATATGAAAAAAAAAACTTATATAAAGCATGAAAAAATAAATATAAATATATTTGATCTAAACCAAAGGAAATTTTTATGAAAATTATTAGGTTAAAAAAAAAACGTAAATATAAGTATATATTTGATTTCTATAAAATTTATATAATAATGGTAAGAAAAATCACTTAAAATGAGACAAAAAGTATTACTAATATTCATATTCTGGATAACAATAATATGAAGTGATCTTTCTTACATCGTCGAAATCAGAACAGGAAATAATTAATGCAGTGAACGTTTCTTTGGCTGTCTTCAGTTTTAAAAACTCTAAAGGATGGTTATAGATCTTATTCTTGACTTCATGGTAACCAAAATCAAAGGAGAATAAATACTAAAAAAAGGAAACAATATAATTGTAAATATAAAATTTAAAAAAAAATGTAAAAGAAAATGCAATAAAAATGTTTCATTTTAAAACACAAAATATTAAACATATACTTCTATGTATGACAGATATTTATTTTTCAATTTCCGATAGAGCTGCTAAGTGGCCATTCGTGGTATACAAGGAAGATCTGCTCATTGTTCTAATGAGCAACTTTTTCATGACAGCTGATGCTGCAGAGTCCAAAAGAGGGGCAAGAGGATATAAAACAACAGAAATTCGACTGAGAATGAACTACTACTACACCACACCACATCACTGTACATAGAGCTGAGTTGCCCTTTTACAGTTGGGTAATGATGTGGGTGATAAGAAGTCTGATTGGGCTCTGTGACGCTCTGCGGTCATATGAGATCAAGACTTACTGCTTAAAGTGGATTCCGAACCACTACAAATATCCATGGCAAAGCCGAGACTCGAACTCGAAACCTGTGGGACCGAGCGCCAGGGTGCTAGCCACTCAGCCATCTAGCTCCACTGAGAATGAACTGTATTTATGATCGACCCATGGCAACGAATGACCGTTGACCAAACATTTTTTCTTATCCTACACCGAAAAATTAAAACCGAAAATTAATTACAGAAATTATTACAATCTATCACATGTTGTCTTTCTGTCCAATACAAGTGCGAAAGGCTAAAATGAAAAGCATCTTTTAATTCGGAGCTAATAAGGATATACCTTCCATTCATAGAATCATCCGCACACAGACATTATAAATTCACATTGGTCTTAGCACATATTTCTTACATTAAGCATATTTCATTTTCCAAATAAGATTAACTTAAGGCTGAATCAGAGGCATTATAAATTCACATTGGTCTTAGCACATATTTCTTACATTAAGCATATTTCAAATAAGTTTTATTTAAGGCTGAATCAGAGGCATTTTAAATTCATGTTGGCCTTAGCGCATATTTCTTACATTAAACATATTTCAAATAAGTTTTATTTAAGGCTGAATCAGAGGCATTGTAAATTCATGTTGGCCCTAGCGCATATTTCTTACATTAAGGATATTTCAAATGTTTTATTTAAGGCTGTATCAGAGGCATTATAAATTCATATTGGCCCTATCGCATATTTCTTACATTAAGCATATTTCAAATAAGTTTTATTTAAGGCTGTATTAGAGGCCTTACAAATCCATATTGGCCCAAAGCATATTTCTGATATTTAACGCATTTCAGTTTGCAAATAACATTTATTTAAGGCTAAATTAGAGGCATTACAAATTCATGTTCGTCCAACCTGACATATATTTCTTGCATAACAACAAGAAACAAACGTTGCTTGGAAAGAAAAAACAGGTCAAAAATTTTCAAAAGACAACGAAAGGAAGAAACATTTCTGTAAATGAGGCGGCCATCGAAATTTGAAATTTTTTGTAATTTTTAATGAACATGTTATTTTTGGATATCTGAACTGAAGTCATTCAACATTAGAAAAGCAGATGTGTATTAACTTCATGGTACGCCATGAATAAGACTTTCTGACTTACACATTTATCGTTCCTATTCCCAGTATTCACAGATTTCAGTTCAGCTCTGACTGGATTGTGAATCTGTCTTCAAAAAACCTAAGCTTCTTTCAGCACTCACTTATGAAACAACATGCATAAATGAATATTTGCTACAAAAATATATTTGAATACATACATACATATATATATATATATATATATATATATATATATATATATATATATATATATATGTGTTTCAGCCCACCACCACCACCACCACCGAACGTTTCAGACCACCTGTTATATATATATAAATATATAACAGGTGGGCTGAAACGTTAATAGGCTCGTGGCACATAGATGGCGCTACTAGTATTAAATCCATATAACCTTTAGTTAGCACTAACCTTCAAAAGACACGTGTATAAATTTGACAGCTGTTGCACTATTAGTATGTGAGTTAAAGCATTTTAGTGTTCATCACGTGCAGTCCATTCGGCTGACTGTCGATTGGACTCCGGTGTGAAAGGATGGAGCCATGTTTCATCCATTGTCACATATCGAGCCAAAAATTCGGGATTGAACAGCTCCAAACACTGCCATTAGAATCATCCATTCGTTGTTGTTTTGGGTCGATTGTGAGCTCGCTTGACACCCGCTTTGAACAGAGCTTTCTCATATGCAAATATTCATTCACGATATGTCCAACACGTTCCTTTGATATCTTTAGGGTCTCAGCGATCTCAATTAATTCACTTTACGGTTATCAGAAATTTTTGTGGACTTTTTGGTGTTTTCGTCGATAACAGCCTCTTTGGGGCGTCCACTGCGTGCATCGTCCTCGGTCATCATTTCGCCTCGTTTAAATTTAGCAAGCCACTTCTCTACGGTCGATTTTCCTGGCGCAAAGTTCGAATAATGCTTATCAAGCCAAGCCTTGGCTTCAATGGTATTTTTTTCGCCAAAAGCAATGCTTTATTAACACACGAAATTCCTTTTCATCCATTTTTCAAACTAACAAAAGTTGCTTCACCAAAAATGCTATAATTCACATACTAATAGTGCAACAGCTGCCAAATTGATACACGTGTCTTTTGAAGGTTAGGGGCTAACCAAATATCATCATGGATTTAATACTAGTAGCGCCATCTATGTGTCACTTTTCAGCCCACTTGTATATATATTTATATATATAATTGTTGTTCTAATAGGCTGGCAATACAGAGACAATTAATCTTTATGTCATAAACAAGGGCTGCACCACTATTGCTCCTTTAGCACTACCCAAGGGGCAGACCCTGTAACACTCTATGATCCTGTTAGACCGGGACCTAAGGTTTAAAGTGGATTTCGAACCACTACTAACATCCATGGCACCTCTTAGATTCGAACCCCAAAACCTGTGGTACGGAGTGCCAGAGCGCTAACCACTTGTCCATCAGACACTAAACATATATATACTCGTATACATATTACAGATATACTAGTTTTTAGATTAACAACAATTATTAAAGCTAACGTAAGAGCGGTAAATATATATTACAATACCCAGTAAGCTTTCAATCTCGATTTCAGAGGCATTTTCGTGACTTTTAATAGTGAAGTCCTTTCAGTTGCATAGTTTATGAAGTCAGAATCATCTAAAAATTCGTCCAAAAACGCACATCATAAGAACATTTGAATAAAAGGGCTTCCAAAGCCTTCCATAGATATCAGCTGGAATTCAAATCATATGGCTGTGTAAAAAATAAAGTATAATTACAAAGCATTTTATACAAAGCACAAAATTTAGATCAATGCTTTACTTACCTCCACAACTGTCATCATTAAACGATTATGGAATGAAAGTAAACCCGTTAAAAAGTAATTACTCTTGAAAATATTTTCGCCAAAAGCCTTTTTTTAATGCTTCTCTCTAAAAAAGATAAAATATTTACGTACGGAGAAAACATTCTGTATCTTCAAATTGTTAGATGTAAACAAGATTATTCTTACCAAGAAATAAATGCAGAAGTATTTAGTAACAATATCTAGCCCCAAAATAGAAGTAGGACGTGGTGTAACTTCCTAAAAATATTAAGTTTACAAAATTCCATTAAAAAAAAAAAAAAAATTCTGAAGACATTACATACATTGTTAAGTGCATTGAGATTAATGAATTAAGTTAATAATTTATTAATCAATAATTTGTGAATTAATAGTTGTTGGTGAACTACAATATTGGATCGTAGTAAGCAGATATTTGTTTTTGATTAATTTAAAAACTTTATTAATAATTAATAAAATAAATAATTGTTGTTTTTAGTAAATGGAGAATAATGGTAAAAGCAGCAGTTAGCTAAAATGATGTATTGCAATGAATTGATATTGTACAGAATGATGTACTGCAATGAATGATATTGAACAGAATGATGTACTGGAAAAAATTGTTAGAATTGAATAAGACTCAAAACTGCAGAACAGTGCAATCAATATATTAGAAACTTATGTAATGAATAGGCAAAACAAACGTTCGTATAACATTACAATGATCAGGGCATGATATATAGACTGAAGTTTGGAAATCCTGCAAAATTCTTCGTAAATTTATAATGAGAAAAATGGAAATATGTTTTTTAAAAACAGTTAACTGCATAAATGTTACAACTGAAGAAAGATAAAAATGGAGACTGGTGCCTTACGTTAGATATTAGTATTCTGATTTGGTTTGGTTTGTCGCTCAACGATCCTCTTGTGACCACTTGGCTAAAAAGACTGGGGCCTACAGATTAAAGTGGATTCCGAACCTCTAACAAGCGTCCATGGCACCGCCGTTACTCGAACCCGAAACCTGAGGTACCGAGCGCCAGGCGCTGGTCACTCGGCCAATCAGGCCCAGCATTCTGATTTGGAATAAACTTTAAAACAGATGGGCTGAAAAGTTTAGGCTGACACATAGATGGCTCTACTAGTATTATCTCCATATGAGTTTTAGTTAGGCCTAACCTTCAAAAGACACGTGTATAAATTTGACAGCTGTTGCACTATTGGTATGTGAGTTATAGCATTTTTAGTGAAGCAACTTTTTTGTTAGTTTGAAAAAATGGATAAAAAGGAATTTCGTGTGTGTTAATAAAGCATTGCTTTTTGAAAAAAAATACTATTGAAGCCAAGGCTTGGCTTGATAAACATTATTTGGACATTGCACCAGGGAAATCAACCGTAAGAAGAGTTTGCTAAATTTAAACGAGGCGAAATGAGCACCGAGGACGATGCACGCCCCAAAAGAGGGCTGTTACCGACGAAAAACATCAAAAGTCCACAAAATAACTTCTGATAACCGTAAAGTGAAGTTGATTGAGATAGCTGAGACCCTAAACATATCAAAAGGAACGTGTTGGTCGTACCGTGAATGATTATTTGGAGGCGTATGAAAGCTCTGTTCAAAGTGGGTGCCAAGCGAGCTCACAATCGACCCAAAACAACAACGAATTGAGGATTCTAAGCAGTGTTTGAGCTGTTCAATCGTAATAAAATCAAATTTTTATTTAATATGTGACAATGGAGGAAACATGGCTCCTTCATTTCACACCGAATCCAATCGACAGTCAGTCGAGTGGACTGCACGTGATGAACACTAAAATGCTATAACTCATACTAATATTGCACCATCTATGTGCCAGCCTATGAACTTTTCAGCCCACATTTTACAATGAATAAACGGTTATTAAAGTTCTTACAACATTAAAATGAGCATGGCATGATGTTGACAGAAGTTGGAAATGCCTGCAATATTCGTCATGAACTGATAATGAGTAGAATGATGCACTGCAAAAAATGTTACAACTGAAGAAAGACCAAAAACTGGAGAACGATGCCATGAATTAATATTTGGCCCCGATTTGGTAGAAAACTTATCTAATGCATGGGGAATACTAAAGTTCTTACAACATTACAATGTACATACAACATGTCGATTGAAGATAGGAATTCTTTGAACATTCTTCATTTCAATGTCTGTCTGACTCTTGGCTCAGTGGCAACGTGTGCCGTTAGTGAGTGTTAGGGCGGAGAAGTTCAATCCGTTGGCGGATTTGCTGTTGACACTTTTTCGAAAAATGATGAAACTCGATTGCGTTTGTGACGCTCAACATCTAGCCTCGTGAGTCGGACTACCTGATGGGGAGTTTTTCGGGTTTTCCGCCCTATGATACGTAGGGCAAGAAATTGTGGAGAAATTCCCACTAAAAGTCCTCCTGGAAGGCACTCCTTCCTTCTTCCAGGTACTTATACAGAGCCCAGTCAGTCTTCTACCCCTAAGGGTGCTCCATCACAACAGGAAGCCGCATACCCTTCTCTCTTCCATGAGGGATACAACAACAACTAAGTAAGCTTAGCTGTTTCTTTAATACCAGTAAAAATTATTCAAGATTTTAGATACAAAAAAATTACAGTTAATATTACTCACAACATAAACTGAAAACAATTGTAAATGCGGTATTTTAATGATTTCCTGTAAATATTTCAACATATTTATTTTTGTAAGAAACAGTTAGTATTTTTGTAAAATAAAATTTTATTGAAAAAAAAGATCAGTGCAAATCTTATGTTACAGAAAGAAAATTCGTAATTTTCTGCATTAGTGTATTATGTACATAATTCAAATATATTCACAATAAAAATATAAATATTTAACAATGAATCTTAAGTCATTAAATTCTTTAACATAAATAAATGATTTTTAAATAAATTATTTGAATTTTTAAGTGATAAATTTTTCTTACCCAATACTGGCTACTGTAAAATATTCGTTTTCGCATCTCAACGGTGCAATCAAATTCGTGTTTTAATTCTGCTTAGTCTGTTTCTGCAGTTGCGTTGTAACTGGACGTGACTGAAGCAAATAAAAAATGAATTTAAAAATAATTCATTCATGAAAGGAATCAAAAATAGAATTATATCACTTCGAGGTACATTTTCTTACTTACCACCTGAAATATATACAGGTTGTCATTCAAAATGCCCCATTCTATGCTCCTTGCAGATCTGTAGAACTTCCTTTCTATCTAAAAAGAAGATAATTGCTATTTGTAATATAGAAATAATTCTATTTTAATTACTGTTATTCTCTCTATATATATATATATAAATGAGCCAAATGACAGTTTATGGGTAATTATGATTTGGCGCCAAATGGATGACAACAACCTTGAAATTCTTACTGGTCCATTTTTGCCGTCAACCACGCTAAATATCTATTACTATATGTTTTCTTCTTTTTGTCCGTGTAAGTTGGACTTCAAGACGTCTGGTTTAAATGATTTTTATTTTGGTGACATTATTTATGTCTGTGTGCTGCCAATAGGGACAGATTTCTTAGAGATTTGAAATGACAAGATAAGTTGAAAGTTATTGAATGGTACATGCAGGATTGCCAAGAATGTTCTGTGTTCAACTTGATGATAACAATATTATTTTGGCAGTTGTAAAAGATAAATCTGATGGAACATGTGGAGATGCGAGCGAAAGTTGATGGCAATTAAAAAAATGCTTTTTAAGAGTAAAAGTCATGTTTCATGAAATTCGATGTAGTAAATGTTTATTTTATTATTCCTTAACATTGCTTCTTTTCTTTTCAGAATTCTGTACTCTATCATAGTTTGTGCATTTCAGACATTTTTTAAAAGAAAAACTCTGCTTTTATTATTATAAATTTTTGTTAGAAGGAGATCGGCGAAAATGCTGCTTTCTTTTCTTAAAAAACTTCTTCTTGCTTTTCTTTTCTTCAGCATTTTTATTTCATAAAAAGTCTTCTTTTTCAGTTTTTCCTTTCAATAATAATGTTCATTTTTGTTTTAAATATTTTTCACGCAATCGAGTTACTCTCATCGCAAGATTTGCACGCGTGAGCCGTTGCTTCTGACTTGCAGTTGGCGCCAAACAAAAATGGCCAAAAAAAAAAAAAAAAAAAAAAAAAAACATCCTTAAACTGTGTTTTACCCCTTATAAATTTTTATTCAATTCCTTCTATTAGCTCACACTCTCCTATATATGTCTTGTTAAATTTTCAATCGTTAATAAAATACTTTTATTCATCTTGCCCAAGTTCAAATACATTTTTTTAACTTCTAATGAATGACACTTTTTGATGTTAATGCAGTTTTTCAAATATTAGTTTCAGTAATTAAATTTAATTAATTAATTTTAGATTTAAGTTGGATATGTCTACCAATAAATGGCGCCAGATAAACTTAAAAGAAAATGAATAAAAAATTTGGTAAAAGGACTTTCTGCACAGAGTGAAAAAAAGTAGGAATTGACTTTAAAAAAATTCTTGTTTTTATATTACTTGTTTATAGGTATGTTATTCCAGCATTACATAGAAACAATAACATTTAGAAATCTCCAGCGAATTCATTATAAATAAATCCACTACATTTAGTAGTAAATAATAATAATAATACATTTAGATGGATTCTATAAATAATAACATTTAGATGGACATTTATTTCATCTGCCTGTCGCTTCAAAAATTGCAAAAAAATAAATGTATTTTTTAATTTTATCAGTAAAAACATGGGATTTGTGTTACTGACATAGGACCAGCTTTTCAAAACTGACTGACGCCGTTAGTTATGTTATTGTAAATACAATAAAGTAGAAAATTTATGATATTATTTTTCAATTTAATTTCTATACTAAAACAATTCTGTTTTTTATTTTTTTAACAAATGCAAACAGTGAAAAAATTGTTGATAATTCTTAGATAAAAATGTTATTAAGAGTAAGATACTGGAAAATTCTTAAACATTGTTTTCTACAACAATGTTTTCTTCACATTATGTAATCTTTACCAAAACTAAAATATCTTTATTTTCAGCAAATCGGACAGAGCCGGTTTATGTATATCTGCTAAATCATCGAATTTAAATATATAGAATGTGAAACGGTAGTTAGTGTAGTTGTATTATTTCTCTAAGTAAATAGTAAGAGAAAAACTAAACTTTTCATGCGTCCTTAAACGCAACTTCCAACCAATAAAATGAATTAGTTTGCATCAATTTGAAGTTTTTTGTTGAATTTGCTGTTGTGAAGTTTTTTTGTTGAATTTGCATGTAATTTAACTAATTTCAACCTCGTAAAAGTATAATACTAATGCATTATTGTTTCATTGCACTCTCTTTTCATTCAGAAGTGTTAATTTTGAATAAGATGAATGAACGGAAATTTTGAAAAAAGCAATTAACAGTAAGACAGTCATGATACATTTATTAGGAAAAATAATAAGGTTTAACAGTAGTAAAATTAAAGTTATTATGAAATTAAAAAATACCTGTACATTAAAAATGATGTTGTTTGCGATGTATGATGTTTGCCAACTATTCATCTAATCATCGAATACAACTCAATATTGTGCAATGTCTTTGTTTACAACTGGCTCATTCTAATCATCGAATGCAACTCACTACCGTACAATGTCTAAATTTTGTTTACAACTATTCAACTAATCATCAAATACAACTCACTATTGTAAAATTTTGCTTTTCTTTACAACTATTCGTGTCTTATTTTTATCCGAAATCATAGAAACATAACAATGGCTATTATATAATAATATTTCATAAAATTTAAAAATACAATAAAAAATTTTCTTACTGGATTTCCTCATAGTTAATATGATAATAGTGTGCGAATTAAAAGTAAGTAACATAATTTCTCTATCATAAACATAAATCACACAAATATTTTTACTCAACACTACGCACTCACTTTGATTTCCTGCTTACTCTGTCCCAAGATTTTCAACAGCTTCTACAGATAAACCAACTTTCCTTTGCGTAAATCTGTCACCAATGTCTTCAGTAACAGTTCCCCCAGAATCTGATGAAGAAATAATTTATGTAAATTCAGGTAAATAAGTTATGCACTTTAGTAGGTACTCCTGGAAATATTTATCCCAGTCAAAAACAACAAACAACCAATTACAAAAAAATGGAGTAGATACTTTAACAGAATAATGAAGAGTATTTATAATTCATACAAATTCAATTTACTTATTTAACATAGCAGTAATCCTATAAGATCTTCATCAAAGATCTTATAGAAGCTACTTTGCTACATGTTAATTCTTAGTATAGTTAGCTTTTAGAGCATGTATACATTTATGCTGACAAATTTAGAGTACAAGTATATAAAGTGAGTGTAAATGTGTTACATCTTAAAATTATAAAAACGATACTTTTTTATGAAAAAATTGTTTTTATAGATATATAAGGTCTGTAACCGTGATTCCTCCTATACACTGGCAAAAAGCACTTCTCGTAGCGTTCAGGAGGAATGGTTAGTCACCCCCGAGACTCTTACCTGGGAGGAAGTACAGCGCAACTTGGTGCTCCTACTGATAAACATTTATCTTATAGTCTCTCTCATCCCTAGAAGAAATATATTTAGTGCATCCTGGCACATTAGCTGGTTTTACAGACTCTCACCCGGAGAGGAAGTGTATTTCGCGTCCTTTGCTCGTATTCGAGTCTCAGGTTTTCGGCGTAGAAGTGGAATGAATTGAATTCATAATTATTTGTCTTTTAAAATGTGTTAAATATTATATGTCTCCTCTAATTGTATGTTTATGGAGTTTGTGCGTGAGTCCAATAAAGCAGTGAGTTCTCAAACCTGTGCTTCAAGTATCTCTACCCAACCACACAAAAATTACAATCTGGTTGCCCAACCTGCACACTACAGTTCAGTAAAGGCCTTGCATTTTACAAATTTTTTATAAATCCAATAGTAAAGATCATGGTACAGAAAATTATGGTCCAGAGTTAGGAGTCGGAGTTTAAGAATTAAGTTTGTATGGCCGACTCCCTGCCTCTGATAAGAGCGAAATTAAATATTTTGAATGATAATCAATAATTAAAAATGAAACGCAGATATCCTCACCTTGCATGATAATTTTTGTGTTGCTTGTTTCCGATGGCTGTCGTCAACAACTGTGGCCTTTCGTTGTCCTCTCTCTGGAGCACCCACGTGTCAGGTTCCGCAGATCCAGAAACGACGCTCTAAATGATTTGAATTTGTATTACATATTCATAAATTTTCAAACAATAAAAATGAAATAAATTAAAACAAATATTTCAGTTCATATGCTTAACAAAAGGTTTCGATTTTTATATTGGATGTTGTAAGTTATTTCTTGATTAAGCTGTTTCTATCTTCATTAAAGAGGGCCTGAATGGCCGAGTGGCTAACGTCTCTGGAACTCGGTTCCACGGGTTTCGGGTTCGAGTCCCGGCGGTGCCATGGATGTTTGTAGTGGTTCGGAATCCACTTTAAACCGTAGGTCCCGGTCCCTAACGATCGTAGAGCGTTGCTGGGGGCATTGTTACTCCGCGTCCGTGGCTTATCTTTAAGTTGCACGCGCCCTCTGGGTAATGCAAAATGAGTAACGTCTGTGCAGCGCTTTGCCTTAAGGCATCAAGACCAAGCTGTCTAAGTGTTTTCCAGCTGCATTAGAACAAAAAAATTCTAAAAACTGTAAAAAGCCATCTCGCCTTTAGGTTCAGACATGCCATATGGTAAGGTGAAATAAATAGTAAGAAGTGCATGAACGATGTTTTCAATGAACTAGTTCCCCTTATCGGAAAAAATAAGTTCAAATTCCAAAACGGTACAGTTTCAACGGTATCTTCTTCCAATGATTTTTTCATATGAAATTTTTAACTTAATGAACCTTTTCGGTTAATCTTAACTAAAAAGTTTCATTAATTTTAGGTTAATCTTATACATTTAAATAAAAAGTTAAAACAATTAAAAAATGTTAGTTTACATTTGACACGTATACTGATATGGTTTTTTTCTTTTCAGAAATCAGTCATTTCTTTTGATCAATTTTGCATTAAAATATGCCACTATTCTTACGCAGTAAGACTGTAAATGCTTCCCAACTAGTCTTCGTGATCGCAACATTGTGTTTCAACAGAAAAGCTTTTCAATCAATTTTTGCATTTCGTCAATGCAAATCATTATTAGTCGAGGGCCACTTTGCATTTTAATAGTCTAAAATTAATTTACTAGCAGTGAATAATATTTCGCTATTCATAAAAAGTAAGTCGATTCGATAACTAAAAATAATTGATAACATATTTAATCGTCCATTAAGTTTCTGATATTAATAAACATTCGTTGGAAGATAGCTTTTTTTATATACATGAAAATAAATTTAAATATCAATAAAAAAACTGCAGCTAATTAGAAAAAGAAACATATGTATGTACTAAATAAATATGATTCTATACGAAAATGTAAAGAATTTCATTAAATAATGTGAATATGAATGTTTGAGAGAAAAATTGAATTTTATTAAAAATATATGAATTCAAAAATATATAATAGCATCGAAAATTATTAAAATTAGTATAAAAAAAATGAAATAAAATAAAAATAAAATAATAAAAAAAAAAATTATATTATTTTGTAATATGTTAATTTAATAAAGGTTCATTTTTTTTAAAGTGTAAGGTGAATTATTTTAAAACCGTAGAATATAAATTTTAAAGTAGATTAAATTTAATATAACTAATAACACCAGTATATTTAGAAGACATGATAATGGGAGAACATGGTAATAAAGGCTTAATATGAAAATTTAATTATACAAATAAGGTATTCAAAAATTAATTATGGAATCAATTGCATATAGAATTAGATTGGCAACCTCTCCCAAACCATAATTGGCAGTTATTGTGATCTTGGATGGATTGCTGGTGAGCGGATCACATGTGAACAGAACACCCGAAACTTCACAAGCCACCATCTCTTGGATCACAACGGCCATTGGAGAGTTCAAAGACCTTGGCCATTGCGTCTGTGATGATATGCCAAAATTAACAGCTAGGCTGACATGTTCGTAGTCTCACACATAGATGGCGCTACTAATATTAAATCCATACGATTTTTAGTTAGCCCTAACCTTCAAAAAAGACACGTGTATAAATTTGACAGCTGTTGCACTATTAGTATGTGAGCTTTCATAGCATTTTTAGTAAAGCAACTTTGTTAGTTTGAAAATGGTATAAAAGGAATTTCGTGTATTAATTAAAGCATTGCTTTTGGCGAAAAAAAAATATTATTGAAGCCAAGGCAGCTGATAAACATTATTCGGACTTTGCACCAGGAAAATCAACCGTAGAGAAGTGGTTTGCTAAATTTAAACAAGGCGAAAGGAGCACCGAAGACGATGCAAGCAGTGGACGCCCCAAAGAGGATGTTACTGACGAAAACATCCAAAAAGTCCACACAATAATTTCTGATAACCGTAAAGTGAAGTGGATTGAGATAGCTGAGACCTAAAGATATCAAAAGAACGTGTTGAATATCGTGAATGAATATTTGGATATGCGAAAGCTCTGTTCAAAGTGGGTGCCGCGCAGAGCTCACAATCGACCCAAAACAACAACGAATTGATGATTCTAAGCAGTGTTTGGAGCTGTTCAATCTTAATAACCCGAATTTTTGCGTCGATATGGGACAATGGATGAAACACGGCTCCATCATTTCACACCGGGTCAATTGACAGTCAGCCAAGTGGACTGCAAATTGAGGAACACTAAAAATGCTATAACTTCACTAAAAAGGCTATAGCACTCACATACTAAAGTGCAACAGCTGTCAAATTGATACACGTGTCTTTTTGAAGGAGTTAGGGCTAACTAAAAATCATATGGATTTAATACTAGTGGCGCCATCAGTAATGTGTTAGCCTACGAATGAACACATATTAATATTATACACATATTGTATACAATATTGCAGTTACACACACAAAATTGAAGAAAGTGATATTAATAATAACATTAAAAGACATTTAACACCGCATTTAAGCAAAAATATACAAATCAGTTATAATCATTTATTAGTACTAAGCGAATAAATCGTTCTCATATTACACGGATACTAAGTACTAAAAATAATCTTCAGCATTTATCTTACATCCGAGGCAAATTTTGTTCAGTATTGAATCTATATTGAGTAAAAATTAAAATTTACATTTTTGTAAAAAAGTACCAGTAAATATATCCGACTCGTGGCTCAGTGGCAATGTGCTTCGCTGTTTAGCATTAGGGAGGAGGTTCGATTGGCTGGCGGCTTTGCTGTAGACACTGTTTCAAAAAACGAGGAGATTACATGGCGTTAGGGATGTCCAGCATCTTGCCCTCGTTAGTGGGACTACCTGGTGGAAGTTTTCACGTTTTCTGCAATTCATACACAAATGCAGGGTAGTTAAATATCCTCCCAACAGACACTACCCTCCTCTTCCTTTCAGCAACGTCACGGAGTCAAGTCAGACATCTACCTATGTCACCTCCATCCATGAGTAGATCACTCACGGAATGTCCGTCCTGCATTACAGGAGACTGAGGACTAGCCACACCAACAACAGCATGCAATGCATATATTATCAAAATTGTTTTGTTTCAAATTGTAAATCCCTTTTTAAATCCTAATCTGCTATTGTTAAAAAATTTCAGAAAAACAAAAAGTATACATATTATTTAAGGACAATTTTATTTATTAGAAAGATGAAGATGGAAATGTAAAGAAGTATAATTTACATATAACGCATATATTTTTAATATAACACATATATTTTAATTCAATAAGAAATAAAAAATAATTATTTCTTACCTTTTTGTATTCAATTGCTATGTAACCAAACTGAGAGGCCCAGCATTTGGTAACAGCGGCAAATATCTGTATAATTTAAAACAGGTTAATAAATTGTTAATGTTGCAATTCAAATAAATAAGAAACATTTATTTTCTTTAATAAATAAAAATCTAGTTACGTCTTTAAGTCCTTGAACTCCGAGGAATGTGTCCATTTGTCCAGCGGCGGACATGGATGCTGTATCCTCTCCCTAAACACATTTCAGGAAGGTGACATTAATAAACGCTTAAAGAATTCTACTGATATAACTATCCAACATCCTTGTATTTAAAAATATCTTATATTAATATATTAGTTCATTAATAAAAAATATTCTAGACCTTAAATCTGCGTTATTCTTTCTATGTGCAAATGTAATGAATATAAATGAATGAAAAAATTAATGATGCAAATGCATTAAATACTAAATTATTAGATACATTTTGCATGCTATTTTTGATGAAAAAATGTAGGAATTGAATTTTATTAAATGATCTGAGGTTAAAAAAATTAGCATTTAGCCTAATTACTTTTTTGTCTTATTTTTTTAAACAAATAAATTTATTGAGAAAAATGTATGTTTTTAGGTATGTACTATTCTTATTTATAAGCATATAATATGAATATATTTATAATATACTTTTACAGAAGAAAAAAAACATTTTGAACAATATTACTTTGAATGTTTAAAAATTATTAATTATTAAGTAATTATTAATTATTAAGTAATTATTAATTATTAAGTAATTATTAATTATTAAGTAATTATTAATTATTAAGTAATTATTAATAATTAATAAATTATTAATAATAGTAATTATTAAAAATTATTTACGTATCTAATAATATTACTTAAATGACGTTTTTTCCGTCATACTGAAAAAATTCACCCAAAATTAAGTTAAAATCAGTATTATTTAATGTTTGAGAAATATTTCACCAAAGTTAACGCAGATTCATAAAAGGCTACGAATTTCACTTTAAAAATTATTCCTTAATTTTCTACACATTATTTATTTCCCACAATCTGAGAAAAGAATGGTGTTCTTCTCAGTAAGAATAAAACGTTACGTATCTAATAATTTTTCCAAACCAGTAAATATGATAAAACTTGTAATATCGCTTTTACAGAAACACAGTGTGTCCACTTAGTGTATTCTAAAGTTTGTTACATCAATATTGGCGGAAAAATGGTGAGAGATGGTAAAATTAAAATGAATGGCATATGGCATGGATGATTAAGTTTAGAAAATTGCAGTGTATATTAGGGCACCAGAAATGATTAAATTTTCAAAAATTCAAACATAATGTAATAATATATTCTACAATACTAAGGAATAAGAAAATGTTATTGGCTACACAACCATTCGAATGAAATGCAAATCCAAACTCAGTTTTGCCTAAACAATTAAAAGAGTGAAGACAATATCTAAAGACCATGCTTTAGAAATTTAACTAAACAGCCAACAAATTATCAGATAGATAAGAATTTTATTTAGAGGGTAAGGGACCCCTCTAGACTCAGGAAGCTAAAGAATAATAACAACATGAGTAGAGAATTTTTTGACATTAAGACCTCACGTTTCTCATTATCTCATGGATAGGAAGGAAAATATTTTTGAGTAACTAACCTGAATTTGTTTGAGAAAAAATTTAGAAAAATAATCATTAAGACGCGACCCTTGATGGTCGAGTGTCTGGCGCTCGGTGCCACAAGTTTCGAGTTCGAGTCCTAGCGGTGCCATGGATGTTTGTAGTGGTTCATGAATCAGTTTTAAGCCTTAGGTGTTGGTCTAATATGACTGTTGGGCTTACAGTTGACAACCCTACCCCGTAAAAAGAAAGCATTTCCTGTCGCGAAATCTGCCAGGAGGCAGATGGCGTTGGCTCGAAATGGGGCTGACGCGTCAATGATGATGTTGATCATTATACAATATAACACTTCCCTATGCTGTCAGTAGCATATGGAAAAAAATTTATGTCATTTTCCCTAATAATGAAATATGATGCATCTAATTGCCAATCAGTGAACGATCATTAAAATCGCTAATTTTAATGATGTTATTGGCTACACAATCATTCGAATGAAATGCAAATCCAAACTCAGTTTTGCCTAAACAATTAAAAGAGGGAAGACAATATCTAAAGACCATGCTTTAGAAATTTAACTAAACAGCCAACAAATTTGTTTGGACATGGAATTGTTGGACAAATTTGTTTGGACACTCTTCTTCACATGGAAAGAAGCTTCTAAGGGCTTCTGCCTACTGGCAGATTTCGAGACAGGAGATGTTTTCTTTTTTACGGGATAGCGTCGCCAGCCCCTATGACCAACAGTCATATTAGGTCGGAACATCCGGTTTAAAGTGGATTCCGAACCACTACATAAACATCCATGGCAATATCGAAACACCTAACACCGCAGTGTTAGTCACTCGGCCATCAGGCCCCCGTGAACTATTTTGCTCAACCTCAATTTATAATCAAATGAGATTATAATAACATGACTTTTTTTATTCTTCCATTTAAAAATAATAAAATGCGTTTATAGTTTACTTATTTACGATAAAAGTATTCCCACCCTGTTATTTCTTTTTATTTATTTGAATTCAACGCTACATCATACTTCAATACAACAATGATATATTGTTTTATATTAATAATTATGCTTGATAAATGCTTTTTAATTTGTA
>BPLR01018397.1:0-40473 GCA_021605095.1 Caerostris extrusa | reverse complement strand
GATTAAAATTTCAAGATATAACTTTCCCATTTGTGCATATAAATTATTCAATAAATATTTTAAAATTTATATAATAAATAAAAATTCGTTTCTAACGGATTTTTTTACAGATAAAATGCCTTTTAAAATTATTTATCATTTGATATATAGCAAAGGTGACACCAACATGAACAAATCTCTAAATCCTACTTTGTCTCTTAATTCTTTGAAACTTATTTATTCACCATTTGAATATTAGTTTTTAAATCAGCTCTTTGTTAAAGTATGCCTTTTCTGAATTTCCAACATTTAAACACTGAATAAACGAGTTGGTATTTTGTATGAGGGTTTTTTAAACTGAAAGGAGATGTTTCATAAGCTTTGTGCTTTGAACAAGATCATCAAAATATATTTATTTCCCTATTTATGCAAAGTATTGCGATGTGAAGTAAATCTTTTTAACACAAAATTTATTCAACAATGGAACTAGGTTTTAGTGGAACCGAAAATACAAAATTCAATTTCTCATTACCATCATTTTTATTGATCTAAAAGGATATATATATAAAATATAAAATAAATAAAAAATCAAAATAAGGATTAAAATGAAATCAAAATTTAAAAAAATATATAAGGCTTTTTATTCTAAAACTTAGCAGTTTTTTTATTTTTGTTTTGCCATGAAATTTTTTTGTGGAAAAATAAGTAAAAAATTAGTATTAAAATGAAAGAATTTTTGCATTGTTAAAATGAATGGATTTGTTAAAAACTTAATCTTTTTTATTCAGTTTATTGGCATTAATCAGTATATAAAGATTATCTGCGTTAAAAAAATAACGAAATATATTTTTTCTTCTAATGCAGCTGGCAAGATAGACCGTCATCTTTTATGCCGTAAGGGCTGCACCGACGTTACTCACTTTGCACTACCCAGGGGCGCGTGCAACTTGAAGGTAAGCCACGGACGAGTAACAGCCCCTGCACTCTACGATCCTATTAGGGACCGGGACCTACAGTTTAAAGTGGATTTTGAACCACTACAAACACCCATGGCCCGGGATTCGAACCCGAGACCTGTGGTACCGAGCGCCAGAGCGTTAGCCACTCGGCCATCAGGCCCCAAACGACCATCAGGCCAAATAACGAAATATTTAAACAAGAATCAAATTTTGTTGTTGTACTAATGCAGCTGGCAAAACAGAGGCATTTAATCTTTAAGGTATGCCATAAGCAAGGGCTGCACTGCTGTTACACATTTAGCACTACCCAGGGACAAGTGTAATTTGAAGATAGCGTAACGAGGAGTAACACTACCCCCACAACCCTCTACGATCCTATTAGACCGGGACCTACAATTTAAAATCGATTCCGAACCGCTATAAACATCCACGGCACCGCCGGGACTCGAATCGAAATCTGGTACCGTGGGCCAGAGCGCTAGCCACTCGGCCATCAGACCCCAAGATCAAGATTTTTTCTATAGTATACATATTAAAATTTAATGAATAAAAGAAATAAAAGAAACATTAAATGCATAAAAGAATTACATAGTAAATTCCTGCCTATAATTCTCTACACCGTGTATTCAACAGGTATAATTTCTGAACCGAAAAATAAAAGATCCCGTATAATGCTCAACGGCGTATGATCCTTGGGCAATTCGCGGCCATTATTTGATGTACCTTATACGTTTTCTTTGCGTTTAATTGTTAAATTAAATAATGCATTAAAACACAAAACTTTTCTCTAATTGGACAAAAATCATTAAAATAATTAATTTTTAATCATTAAAATTTTTTTCTACAGAGTACAGTACTAATATAAAAGAAATACAATAATTCTCAATACCTGGTAATCCCCAGGTATAATTTCTGGTCCGAAAAAATAAAAATCAATTGGGCAATTCGCGGCCATTATTTGATGTACCATAGTATTTGTTTTGTCTACGTTTAATTATTAAATTAAATAAATGCATTAAAACACAAAACTTTCCTAATTAGACAAAAATCTCTAAAATAATTGATCACTGGTAATTAAATTCATAATAAGAAGCAAGCTAAAAAACTTAACACTTAACAATTCATTATTGAATTTTTTTTATCTCAAGGTCAAAATACTACAGCAAATTAAATTAAAAAAAAAAAGTCAAGTTATGCCTATAAGCTGTAAATGCACAAATGCTTCAAAATCGCTTCATAAGTTTTCGTAAAAACATTCTTCACAAACTCATCACACATTTAAAAGAGCAGAAATGTGAAAGTATTTTGTACAAAAAATGATTTTTTTTTTAAACTGAATTATTGATTTTTCTCATTTTTTTTTTTATTACTAATGATACTAAGCAGTTTTTTTTTTTTGTTTGAATCATGAACTAGTAGTTTTTTTCCTTTTTTTCAAAAAAGAAAAAGAATGAATGAAAGTTTGATAAAAAAAACTACTTGAGTGAATTGCAGAAATCTTAACTTCCAAAAACTGTCATTCGTTAATTAGGAGTTCAAATACCAGTTCAACTCTTGAATGTTAATTAAATTTTTTTCTGAATCTTAAAATGTCTCTAATGCAAATCATTAATTTTAAATAATTTGATGATACTTATAGAAAAAAATCTTAATGCTAATTTATAAAAATAAGTTCAAAAATAATTCAGTAAACAATGTATAATCGATCTCTTAATATTAAGTAATAGATTGATTAGCAATTTTTTCGTTTTTTAGAATGCTATGATTTAAAGTCATTCGCTATTAGATCTCCAGTTATGTAGCAAATTCGTCGTTAATCAGGGTCTGCTACTCTGCATCAATCATAATTTAAAACAAACACCCTCAAAGGTAGATCAGGAGGTTTTATGTCCTATCATCAGGTAATAACAATGCAATAACAATACAATAAATGGTTAGCCGGCTTACAGACACTCACCTAGAGAGGAAGTACATTTCTTTGCCCCTGCGCTTTTACCTGAGTATCGGGTTTTCAGTTTAGAAGGAGAGTCTTTCCACAAATCTATAATCATCTATCTTTAAATGTGTTAAATATTGTATGTCATTAATTGTATGTGTGGTGTTCGTGCGTGTGTAAATAAAGATGTAAGTTCTCCAACCTGGGCCTCAAGTATCTCAAGCCAACCACATCCAGTTACAATCTGGTTGCCCAACCTGCACACTGCAATAGTTATTATAAGTAAACATTCATCGAAAAGAAGTGACAATTTCGATCGTTGTAATATGATTTTTTCAGAAAAAGTTTTTATCAATATCACGAACTGAAGATTAAACAATGTTTAAACTACAACTGTAAAAATTTTTTTTGCATGTACTGCCATAAAGAAGAGTTCAAAAATGTAGACATGAAAAACAACTCAAAGATTCGATATGTTGCTTCGACAAATATCGTGCTCAACAAAATATTGAAGACATCGCCAAAACAATATAAATAAAATAAAACTTATTGATCTTTTATTTGATTGAATACAAAATTGCACCGGTATATCTTATCAATATTTTGTTAATGTATTTTAAAAGTGAAAAGTTACTTTTTCGGTCACTATAAAAATTTTTGATTTGAAATTGTCTTTGAAAGCCATTTTATCTAAGGAAATTGTTATAAAATTAAATTGAAATCTGAAATTGTTATAAAAAATAAAATTGAACTGAAAATTGTCAAAAAAAAAAAGTGTCATTGAAAGTACTATAAGAATGAAATTAAAATCTGAAATTGTCCTTTGAAATTATTATAAAACGAAATTGCAATCTGAAATTGCTATGAAAATAAAATTGAAATTGTCATTAAAATTATTATAAAAATGAATTGAAATCTGAAATTGTCATAGAAATTCGTATAAAATTTCTTAAAAGTGGTATTATCATTTAATTTTTATTTACATGTCATGTTCATTTATGTTGATATTTTTAAGCGTTTAAATTACTCCTTTAATTTGCAGATGTAATTTTTGTATCCATTATACATGTTAAGTTTAACTAATTTTCTCATATTACTTCTATTTTTCTTGTAGTTCATGCCATTAAAAATGCATTAAGTACTTTTAATTCAATGAAATAAAGAAACAATTTAAGTTTAGACAGATTAAAAAAAAAAGACTGAACTCAAATTAATAAGTAGAATAACGTTAGCTAATTTTTTCTGCAAATAAATTCGTGATTCAATATTATTTCCAATGAAAGATTATTACAGAAAGGGAGAAAAAGCAAAAGTTTACTTTATGCAGCGAAGGAATTTAAATATTTGTTTTAATTTTTTAGGTAGGTTGGCAAGGTACTGTACATGGAAGAAATTTACTTTAATTAAAGATTTATTTAGCTTCGATAAAAATAATATTTATTTAAAATAATTAATCAACAAGTTTGAAATAATCCCTTATAATGTTATTTAAATCCTGTTGAAAATATTTGTTCAGAGTATATTTGTTTCATATACTTTAAATTAAAAAAAATATTTAACTGAATGCTTTTCTAGTAAACAAAATACATTTATTCCTTTTTCAATATTATCAAATATTAATTATTTTATTTATTATTTAAAAACCAGATTGAGCCAAAAGCTTCTAAATCATTACTAGAAGCTGTTTCAATAATAAATATAAGGTCAGTTTTAACAACACAGTGAATTTAGCGATAGCTTTATTTAATAATTTTTGATAAACTGCAGTTAGATTTCAATTATATTTAGAAAAATAACAGTGAGTTTAAATCAGCAAAAAGTTTCAAAAATATACACAAAAATTAAAAACACGAAGTAGTACACTGTCTATATAGATTAAATATGTGAGGTATGTATAAATGTACATTATAAATAATAAAATGCACAGTACAGTATGTATAAATGCAAACTTAAAAACTACAAACTTTATTTTTTTTTCCTCCGAATTTATCATTTTGCTACAAAAATGTGTAATTAATTACGAAAAAGTTTTATTAATTATCTTTTGATTAAATAAAAATTATTTTTTTATTGCCTCCTATTTTCATGCCATCAGATGACGCCATTAATTGAATTATTATAAAAAATGTAAAGCAGAAAATTTATAACATTACTTTTTAATTTATCTTCTAAACAATTTCTACTATATTCACAAAAAAATAAATTCTATCAGATTTTTATAAATTCTATCAGATTAATTTCAGTGTAACTTAAAAACTACAGAACTTAGTTTTTTCCCATCTGAATTTATCTATAAATTATTTAACATATTCACTACAAAAATTTATAATTAAAATTACGAAAAACTTTTATTAATTATCTTTTGATTAAATAAAAACTTTATTTTTTATTTTTTCATCCTATTTTACTTTATCCATCAGATGATGCCATTAGTTAAATTATTGTAAAAAAATATAAAGTAAAAATTACAATTTATTTAAATTAAATTAAATTTTTAATTTAGGAAAATTAATAAAATTTTTTAAAAACGTTAATAGTTAAATTTTAATTAAGAAATTTTTAATTTATTTTCTAAATAAATTTTACTATATTCACTAAAAATAAATGCTATCAGATTTAAAAATGAAAAAAATATATATATTGGTAATTTTTTTAAAAGAAGTATTATTTTATTTAGCTACTTTAAGATGAATTAATTAGAATATCAAATCTTTAAATTAAAATTACTTTATTATATCAATGAAGTCTATTTATATACATTTTCTTAATAAAATTTAGCAAAACTAAAAAAAAATTTCTGCAACCTGGTAATTCCAGATCATATCTTCAAGTATTTAATATTTTCTAGTAAACCTCATTTATTTTTCTCTCTAAAATTTTTTTCGAATTTAGAAATCACATATCCTTTAGGCATGTAAAACCCATTTGAGTTAAGAATCCCACATATGAAACCTTAAACATTTCATCCAATATTATATTTCTCTTGCAACAATAAGGTAGATGTCATTTTCTTATTCAGATACAAAACTCGATAGACCGACTCGGAAATGAAGTAGCTCACGTCAGGTTTCCTTGGGGTAAAAGGAGGAAAAAACACCAATCTTCCATTTTAATTTGCATTTCTTAAACAGTTTCTGTTTGAGGGGAAATAGCGTCCAACATCGAGCTTTAACTCGATAGGATGCCACTTTCGTAGTCATTGCCTCATTCAAATTGAAAAAGAGTTGTATTTCATTGAAGGAAGTGTTTGTTAAACGCTTTTTAGCGACAGGAGTCTTGTCACTTGTATTGCTTTGGCGATCTTTTTCATAGGTAAGAAAGTAAAAAGCAAATTAGAATTGCTATCATAATTAATTAAGTTAATTGATTCAATAAATACTATTAATAAGTATAATAAACTATCAATAATATTAATAAATATTATCAATGATAGATAAACAACATAAATAATGAACAATAAAATATTTTTTTCATATCTTTTATGGATTTGAATATTGACACAATCATAAAAACGATTCTTGGAACAAATAAGATATAAGGAAGCAGTAATGGTAAATCTCTAGTTTTATCAAATCAATATTGACACAATTTAAAAAAAACAATTTTTGAAACAGCATATCTTTAGCATATAAGGAAGCAATAATGGTAAATATTAAATAAGCAAATCAATAATATATAATGTACTATCAGTAATAGACAAGCGCCATAGATAAATACAATAAATTATTTTTAATAATTTTATCTAATTAATTATTCAATTTTAATATTTTTTTTATTTTATCATGGATTGCATTACTGACAAATTTTTCTAAAAAAAGAAGGAACGAAACAAACTGTACTTTTGGAACAAGTACAGATTTTAGCACATAAGTAAGCAATAATGGTAAATCTCAAATATGTAAATCAATAATATATAATATATTATCAATAATATTAATAAATACTGTCAATAATAGGTAAGGAACATAAATAATGAATAATAAAATATTTTTTAATAATTTTATAGATCGTGAATTACAATATTGACACAGTTAAAAAAACTATTTCTGAACAAGTACGAATCTTAGCATATAAGAAAGCAATAATGGTAAATGTCAAATATGTAATCAATAATAAACTAGCAATGATATTAATAAATACAATAAAAATAACGGACAGTTTTTGAACAGTAATAAAATAACAGGTAATAAATAATGAACAGTAAAATATTTTTAATAATTTTATCACTTGGATTGCAATATTTGACACAATTTTAAAAAAACGCTTTTTGGAACGAGTACAGATCTCATTATATAAAAACAATAATTATAAATCTCAAATATGTAAATCAATAATATATAATATACTACCAATAATATTAATAAATACTATCAATAATAGACGAGCAACATAAATAATTTTAACTTAATAATGTTGGTTATAACTTAAAGAATATTTGATAATTAAAGCTAAGTAAAACAATAGTGATTACCTTGAAAAATTGTTAAAATATGTTTTTGTCTTAAAGAAAAAAATAAATGTTAGAAAATGAAACAATTTTTTTATTGTATTTTTATTTTATTTTTTGTTAATCCAAATAAAAATAAATTATATTGAAAATGATATTAAATTAATCTTTTTTTTTTAATTCATATGGAAACTATTTTTTATTTATAAAATATTAGAAAACTAATGAAATAGTTTATTGTTCAATAATAAAATAACAAGAATAATATCATTCTGTAAACATGATTCCACCTACACACTGGTAAAGAGCGCCCTGTGGCGTTCAGGAGAAATGGACAGGAGGCCTCGAGATTCTCCCCAAGAGCAAATACAGCGCAACCTGCGCTGATGCTGAGAAATGTTTAGTTTATATTCTCTCAACACAAAAAAAAAATATTTACAGCCCTAGGTATTAGTTGGCTTACAGACTCTCGCCCAAAGAGGAAATATCTTTGCGCCTCCTGCGCGTACTTGAGTATCGGGTTTTCAGCTTAGAAATGGAATCCTATCTATAATTATATGTATGTGTTAAATATTGTACGTCTCTATAAAGCTGTGAGTTCCCAAATCTGTGCCTCAAGTATCTCAAACCTACTACACTCAATTACAATCTGGCTGCCCAACCTGCACACTATGATACTTGTGATTATAAATAATTTATGGAAATTTATGATTATAAATAGTTTCCATAAACATTTAGCATGAACAAGAAATTAAATGTAATAACTATTTTTTTTACCATTTCATAAAATATTTATGAATGTTTTAATTACATTAAAGATCAATATAATATCGACAGTTCAAATAATTAAAATATAACTAATCATTTCTATCATTTACAAATTTTATTCATGGTTTAATTGATTATAAGATATTTCAAAACATTTAATTATTCGAAATAATAACTCACTTTTTAGAAATAATATTCAAATTTCATGGCTATCTTAAATTACAGTAGAATTACTTACACTATTTTAATCATTTGACAGGAAAAAAAAAGCAAATTTATAATTGTTAACCTTTTCGAAAAAAGCAAAGAGAAAACTTTGATTACAGAAAAACAAATATTTACTTTTATCGTGAGATCTTCTCCATATGTCGTTAAAATGCACTGAAGAATGAAATCCCAAACCACAACTGTTGACAGTTTGTTTTTATTTTGCAGAGTTAATTTCTATGCAGTTAATTGTTTAGTTCATTTTATGTTGACATTGCTCGTTTAATTTTATTCGTCGGTAATTGCATTTAAATAGCTGAGAAATTATAGTAAGAGCGTGATTCTAGAATTTTATTCTTGTTTAATTGTTAATATTCTAATTAAAACTGCTTTAAAGTATTTATTGAATTTAATAAAAGCAATTATGGAAACTAATTTATTTTAGTACGTTAAAATCTTTATATTATTTAATTGGACGATAATTTCCATTAAATAGCTGAGAAATTACAATACAAGTGAAATTCTAGAATTTTAATCTTGTTTAATTACTAATTTTCTAATTAAAACTGTTATAAAATATTTATTGAATTTAATAAAAAGCAATTAGGTAAAATTTTAAGATAAAATTACTTTATTAAGTAAAACTTTATATTGTTATATTCGACAATAATTTTCATACAATAAAAGTGTTATTCTAGAATTTAAATTTTTTAATTGTTAATTTTCTAATTAAAACAGTTATAAAATATTTATTGAATTTAATGAAAGGAAATTATAGAAAATAATTTAAGATAAAAGTTACTTTAGCAAGTTAGAAACTGTATATTATCTTATTAGCAATTTCAGTAAATAATTTAACATAAAAGTTACTTTAGTACATAAAGAATGTAATAAAAAACAAATACGGGGAATAATTTGAGATAAAAGTTACTTTAGTACTTTTAAGAATTTTATATTATTTTATTCGATGATAATTTCTGTTAAATAGCTGAGAAATTACAATAAAATGGGATTCTAGAATTTTATTGTTAATTTTCTAATTAAAACTGTTATAAAGTATTTATTGAATTTAATAAAAAGAAATTATGGAAAATAATTTAAGATAAAAATTACTTTAGTACATTAAAAACTTTATATTATTTTATTCGATGATAAAATTCCGATAAATAGCTGAGAAATTACAGTAAAAGTGACATTCTAGACTTTTATTCTCGTTTAATTGTTAATTTTCAAATTAAAACTGTTATAAAATATTTATCGAATTTAATTAAAACAATTATAAAAAATAATTTAAGATAAAAGTTACTTTAGTAATTAAAAACTTTATATTATTTTAATCGACGATAATTTCGTTAAATAGCTGAGAAATTACAATAAAAGTTTGATTCTAAAATTTTACTTTTGTTTAATTGTTGACTTTCTAATTAAAACGGTTATAAAATATTTATGGAATTTAATAAAATGCAATTATGGAAAATAATTTAAGATAAGAAAATAATTTAAGATACAATAATATAAAATTAATACAAGTTACTTTAGTACATTAAAAACTTTATATTATTTTATTCGATGATAATTTCCGTTAAGCAGCTGAAAAATTACAGTAAAAGTGTGATACTAGAATTTTATTCTTGTTTCTATGTTAATTTTCTAATTAAAACTGTTATAAAGTGCTTATTGAATTTAATAAAACTCAAATATAGAAAATAATAAGAAAAAAATTATTTTAGCACTTCAAAAACTTTACATTCTTTATTATTTTATCGTAAAATAACAATTGTCGATTAAGTGCACTCAAGAATAAAATTCCAAACGATAATAAATGAAATTTTATTATTATTCCGTTGAGTTAACTTCTAGACAGCTATTTGTATAGCCCGTTTTATATCGAAATTGTTAACTTAAACTTAAATAATTAATAAATCCCATTTAAATAGCTTTAAAATTATAGTAAAAATATGTGATTGTAGAATTTTGTTTCTGTTCAAGTTGTTAATTTATTTTCTATTTAAAATGTTATAAAATAGTTATGTATAAGATCAGAATTATTTTAATATATAAAAACTATTCATTATTTATTTTATTAACAAATCATCATAATTTTAAACTTCTGTTAATATTTTTGCTAACAGTACTGCCTTTCTATCTAAGAATATTAGTATAATAGTATTGTTTTATGATTAAAATAAAATTAAAATAAATATTTTTGCATAAAAACATGATTTCAATTTTTACTGCAATATACCTTGAATCGTTTTTGTCATAATTTTCTTCAAAAAGTCTCCTTAGTTGTTTAACTTATTTTTTATTTTTAGATTTCTGACATTTTCATAAATTAAGTTCTGTTAATTTAAATAAAAAAATTAAAAAATGTCAAACAAATTTTGAAATACCAAACCAACAAATAAATTACAATAAATTATTTATCAGATAACAAGCATATATAATAACGAAATATATAGAACCATTTACATAAAAGCGACATTCATGCTAATCATTATGTACTAACATTAATAAAAATATCATAAAAGAAGAAAGTTCAAAAATTGGTAGAAATCATAGCATAATTAAATGCTTTCATAATAACAATTACTTAAATCGATTATCTATTCTAAAAATAATTATTTGTAAGTTTATCAATTGCCAATTTGATCTTTAAAATAAATTTAAATAAATGTGAAAAAAATTATTAACATTATTAAATCAATGTAAAATTATTATTTTAAATTCTCAAAAAATGTGAAAAAAAACTCTTTTTCATTAAAAAAAATTATTTTTTTAAAAATTGTTTTTATTATAAGACCTATAGTTTTAAGATTATGTTAAAGGCAAATTTAACATTTCTTTCTATATCTAGACTTAAAAATTGTTTTAACTATGAGATCAAAATATTTTTTAATTTTTATGAAAAGAGTGAGAATTTTATGAGAATTAGTTATTTAACAACCCTCCTTTTCACAATTAATTAAAAAAATTTATTACTTGAACAAAATTGAAAAAAAAAACAAAACTAAGCAAAAATAACATTTACCAATATTAAGAAAAGTGTGCTTAGTTAATTAAATATTTAAAAAGTATCCCCCTTTCACAATTAATTAAAACAAAATTATTAATTAAAATTTATTATTTGAACAAAATTTTTAAAAAAATTGAAAAACGCTGAAAGCAAAAAGAACATATACCAAAAATTTTTAATAAAAGAGTGCTTAGTTAATAAGTTAGTTTATATTAACTAATTTATTATTAAGCATTCTTTTCTTAAAAAAGAGAGCTAAGAAAAGAGTGCTTAGTTAATTAGATATTTAAAAAAGTATCCCACTTTCACAATTAATTGAAAATAATTATTATTTGAAATTTATTATTTGAACAAAATTAAAAAAGCAAAAGAAAACAAATGAAAACAAAAAGAACATATTTACCAAAAACTGATTCATCAAATGACTTTCGAATGTCTGCAGATAATTAAATCAATGTAATCAATCTTTCAAATGTTCCTATTAAAAATATTTAAATAAGGCTGCTAATATCGTTTCAGTTTAAAAACCGCTCAATGTAAATTGATCGACTAAATACCTTATTAAATTCCTATTAAAGTGTAGGCTGCGCATAATTGAAACAGGAGACTATTCCGAGAAAAAAAAATATTTAAAAAAGGAATAATAATTTACTTTAAAAATGAGGTCGATAGTGTGAAAAAGTAAGCAGTATTCAATTACTTTAACACTATTTCACCCCAATATCTTAAAGTAATGGCATTTAGTTATACTGATATAGACTTGAATTATAAGGATTAAATAATAAAAGAAAGAAATTCAATAAGATTTATTGAAGTAAATGTCCGTTTAGTTATTTTTAAAATCAGTTTCTATAAAAAAGGAGTATAAAAATACTACAGGCGTAAGCCCCCTCATGTAAGTATTTTTTTTTTTTGCACAACAGTGAGCTACATCCCACAGATTTGAAAGTGAAGTTAATTATTCATTTACTTTAAGATATACTATCAGAAAGGTAATTTATCTTTAATAGAAAAGGTAAATACCCTTTTTTTTTACCCTCTGTCTAACAGTGTGTTCTTTTTTACACGGAGAATTTGTTCAAAAAAATACTAGGTTAAGTGAAAGTAAAAAAAATAAATTATCCATTATTTTAAATTTTTAAGAATAATCTTATTTTGTCCATTAAAATAAGATCTTTTCGTATTTTATTGATAAAAACTTATAATTACCTTTAATTTATCAATATAATTTATTTATTGAGATAAAATTTTAGTTATCAAAATCATTCATAACATTTTCATTTTGTATAACATTTATAAGAACATAAAGTTATTAGGATAATCAAAAATTATAAAACAACATAGCAATGAATATTGAAAAATATTGAAAATATTTAAAAATATAAATTATAAATATATATAAGAAAATTTTTAAATATATATAAGAAAATATAAATTATAAATATATAAGCAATTATAAACAACATAGTAAAGAATATTCCAAAACTATATGCCAGCTAGTTTTTTTATAAAAATAAATATATTTATACATTTATTACATACATTTTATACATTTATTATTAATCATACATTTATTACATCTGATTCATATATTTTGAAATTATTTCAAACATTACTTTTTAAAGCATTTTATTAAAATAAAAAACTTAGTCTTTAGGAAAGATAACTGTTAGAAGCTTTTTGGAAACCAATTAATATTTCCAAGATAGTCTAAATTACCACTTTAGTTGTAAAAAATTAATGTTTTTATTTTTCCGTTTTAATGTTTCCGTTTAGTAATGAATTAATGTTATTAAATTTAAATAAATTTTTTGTTATCAAAACCATTCATAATTTTTTATCGTTTTGTATTAACATTTATAAGAAAATCAAGTTATTAGGATAATTAAAAATTATAACGCGACACAGCAATGAATATTCCAAAAATTGTATGCCAATCAGTTTTGTTTATAAAAACAAACATTATTAGTTCAATTCATATATTTTGAAATTATTTCAAAAATTATTTCTTTAAAGAATTTAATTAAAATAAAGTAACTTAAGCCTCTTGAAAGATAATTGTTATAAGTTTTTTGGAAAACCAATTAATATTTCTAAGATAGTATAAATTACCCCTTTAGTTGTAGAAATTAATGTTTATTTTTTTTTCAAGGTCTCGAAAGGTTGTTATCTTTTACATTTGTAAAAATTTTGTATTTACTTTTAATTTTGATAGAACCAATCAATTAATGGCTCTATAGCATTATTAAATGGTAATTTAGAATGGAAATATTAAATGGTTTCTAAAATACTTTTAACAATTATCTTTCCAAGAGGCTGAGTTATTTAGTTGCGATATAACTTTTAGGCTTGTTTTTTAACTTACTTATATACAAAAAAAGCTGATAATAGAAATGATGAAATGGAAATTACGTAATGACAACAAATTTTTCTAATATAACTGGTTTCCTTCTACTATTTTAAAGCAGGAAGACTGGAAAAACTTTGTGTTTAACTTTCCCTGTTTTGGATGTGGGTGAGCTCAGTAGGAAATCCAACAAGCGAATTGAACCTGTAGTTTTTACGGGCGGAATTTTTTTATGCCATGTTTATGTTCTCTTGTTCAGCTTATGTATGCCACAAATAATCCCCAACGATTGATGGGGAAAGCGATTTTTTTTTCCCCTAGATTACTTTCCAGAATGTCTAATCCACATTTGTTTATCTTAAGGAAAAAAATGGTTGTAAGTTACCACAGCTACAATTTCCTTTATCCTTTCAGCACTTTAGTTCTGAGGTAAAGAAGAAAATAGACAGACCCTTAAAACAAACTTACAAACTCCTATCAATTGATAAAACGTGGAATATACTTGTTTCATCACCCATCCCAATGAACTTGCCCCGTACAGTTTTTACAGCAAATTTCCGACTCTCGACAGGACATGATTTTCTTAATAAACACTTGCACCGCATTGGTAGCTACTAATGATGTCTGTCCTCTGTGCTAGTCAGATGAAGCCATGGCCTTTTTACATTTGACAACATGCACTGCACTTGATTTTATGACTTTTAAATCTGACAGCTTTACCAGGACTAAATTTTATTCAACTGCTAGAGTTCTTATGGAATATCGCTAAAGTTTGATGTAGGAAAAAAATATCTTATGGCAGAAAATCTAAATACTCCTCCTCCTTTGTGGAAAATAAATACGCCGAAAAGTACAGCCCTTCCACCCACCCCTACCCCGATAAAAAGAAACTTTTGTTGATAACTAAAATTGTCACCAATGCGTTTATACGTACGAAAGTAAATTAATACCAAAGATTAACTTTTTTGCTCACAAAATTGAAGTGTTCCATTTTAAAGTTACCAATATGTTTCAAACCTTTAGAAAAATCTTATGTTTCAAAAGATTTTATACATTGTCAATAACTGCGAAATCATTAAATTATATTTTTATTTCCCATTTTTATATAATTAATAGTATAAAAAAAAAAAAAGTAAATGGAAAAAATAATTAACTTGATTAAAAACTCTATTTAAAAAAGAAATTTGTTTTTCAACTTTGTTAGTTTTTAGCTATAATCAGCGATTTCGAAATAATTTTATTGCAAAACAAAATTAATGCAGAAACGATACATAATTATTTATAGCAATCGTGTTTGTTCAAATTGAAAAATCAAATAAGTCGCAAATTAATTTTAAAATTTTGAAAGGGATATACATCTTTCAAAACACACAAAGAGAGATATCCATCGAGAAATTTTGAAAAGCCAGTGTCCTGACAATTTCGAAATTATACATCAAAAACCCATCCTCTAATTATTATCAATCCCAGCTTTCATAGTTGAGCATCGGTTTTGAATTAGAACGTCGGATTTAATTAAAAATGTCCATGTGAATCGAAATCGAAAATGATCGGCTTAACGTCACAAGCGAATAAATAATAACAACACAAGAGCACATCATTAAATTTTTATCCTCGAATTCATTGTGTATTTATAATTAAACTTGATAGCACATCAAGGAAAATGAAATCAACCATGTTACGAAATGTGAATTATTAAACGACGTTGTATTGATAAACTCACTTGTGTGTTTGAAATGGATGAATAGAATTAAAAATCAATCATATTTATGTTTTAAATATTTAAATTTGGTCAATGACTAATAAAAAATTAATGTTTAATAAGCATAGAAGTTGCAATTTAATTGTGTTATAACTTTAGGTGTCAACTTACTTTTATGTAAAAAAATGATAACACAAATAATGAAACGGAAATAACGTAATAGCAACAGATTTTTCTATGGTGTAAGATCGTGAAGTTTATTCACACATGTAACATGACATAAAGTTATTACTTATTTATAAAGAAATGATGAGGTTATTACTTATTTATAATGGCTTTATAATGACTTATATTATTATTTATTAATAATTCCTTTAATTTTTTTATTGAATTTAATATTTACTTTTATAACGATTTAACATTTTGTGATAAATAAATAGCTATGAAACAAATAAAATAAAATAAAATTATGTTTAATATCATAGTATAAATTATACATTTGTTACCATTTAGTTGCGTTATAACTTTTAGGTGTCATTTTACCTGTATACAAAAAAAAAATGATAACAGAAATAATGAAACGGAAATTGCGTAAAAGATTTTTCTATAGTGTAAGATCATGAGGTTTATTTACATGTAACAGGACATAAAGTTATTACTTATTTATACTTACTGATTTATACTGACTGATATAGTTATTACTTATTTATACTGACTGATATGGTTATTACTTATTTATACTGACTGATATAATTAAGTTTATACTACTTAAAGTTATTACTTATTTATAATGTAAACATTTATGATGACTTATTTATAGAGTTTTTACCTATTAATAATATTTAGTTTTATGTACTAATATAAAATTCAGTTAACTTTTTTATTGAATTTTATATTTACATCTTTTGTAAAGAATTAATATTTTTTTGATAAAATAAATAGCTATAAAACAAAAAACAATTATAAAAATGAAATTTACATTTAATATCATACTATAAGTTATACATTCGTTGTGATTTAATAGCGTTATAAGATTTAGGTGTCAATTTACCGTTATACAAAAGAAAAATGATAACAGAAATGATGAAACGGAAGTTACGTAATAGCAACAGATTGTTCTATAGTGTAAGATCATGGGGTTTATTCACGTGTAACAGGTCATAAAGGTATTACTTATTTATAACGAAATGAAAAAGTTATTACTTATTAATAATTCATTTAGTTTTATACAGTAATATAAAATCCTATTAATTTTTTATTGAATTTAATATTTACTCCATTTATAACGATTTAACTTTTTTATAAAATAAATAGCCATAAAACAAATAACAACTATAAAATAAAATTTATGTTTAATATCATAGCATAAGTTATACATTCATTGCTATTGCAATATAACTTTTAGGTGTCAATTTACCTTTATAGAAATAAAAATGATAACAGAAATAATGAAACGGATATTATGTAATAGCAACAGATTTTTTTGTTGTGTAAGATCATGAGGTTTATTTATATACAACACATAAAATTTACTTATTTATAACTTAAAGTTTATATAACGAAATAATAAAGTTATTACTTATAACGTTATTAATAACGTGTATTACTTATTATTCAGTAATACTTACATAGTGAGTTATATAGTTTATACAATAATACAAAATTCATTTAATTTTTTATTAAATGTGATATTTACGTCTTTATAACAATTTAACATTTTTAGATAAAATAAATAGTTATAAACAAATAAAACTATAAAATAAAATTTATGTTTAATATCATGGCATAAGTTATACATTCGTTGCGATTTAATTGCTTTATAACTTTTAGGTGTCAACTTATTGTAATATAAAAAAATGATAACATAAATAATGAAGCGGAAATTACTTAATAGCAACAGATTTTCCATAGGGTAAGATAGTGAGGGTTATTCTCACGTAACAAGGCATAATGTTATTACTTATTAATAACGAAATGATAAAGTCATTACTCATTGATAATGTAAGAATTTATAATGGCTTATTTATGAAGTTATTTTCTATTAATAATTCATTTAATTTTATGCAATAATGTAAAATTCAGTTAATTTTTTATTGAATTTGATATTTACTTTTTATAACGATGTAACATATTTTTTGATAAAATAAATAGCTATAAATTATTCCCTTAAATATTAGCTATCCTACATGATATTAATTAAGTTCATTATTTTTTTTTTTTCATAGATATTTAAATAAATTATTTTCAGTTTTAAACATAAAATAGAGATTTTAGACGATTTTTATTGATAAATTAACATATTATGAAATTTATCGTATTTATTATATTTCCCATTAACTAGAGTATGCCATAATTAAAATTAGATGTATTGTATTAAGATTTTTAAATGAATAATTTTTTAAAAAAAAATTTTTCGTTTGCAGTCTTTTTCTTTAAGTAAAAAATGTAAAAATGGCGTAGTGAAGTAGAATTATAGTAGAATTAAATGTAATTTATGTCCACTCAAGTTAGTGTTATTCTTATATTTAATAACAAATACATAATCTTTGATATTTTTCCATGAAAAATTATGTAATACTTTAGATGAAAGAAAGCAAACATTCTCACTTTTTCTGTAACTATCCCATTCAATCAGAAAAATATTAGTCGGAAATTTTTACCTTGAATCTTTCATTACTATGGTGGTTATGTTTCGTTTATTTTAAGGAAAAGTCCTTTATTTCCTGTTCTATTTTCAATTTTTTTTTTTAATATCAATGTTGAAACTGGTTGGACTACTCTGTTCTATTACTGTTTAACTACTGCAAAGAAAAAGCTATATCTCTAGAGATGCTCATATGCCACCATTAAAACAAATATCAACACATGTTGCATTTTGAGAGCTGAGTAATCGATGGGAGGATAGAATCTGAGGAATGAGATGTTGAGATCAATCGAAGACAGAATTCACACACATACGGCTTCATGCTAATGACATGGGTGGATGGTCAGCTCCCCACCAACAGCAGGTGATTTAACCTGTGACTGCATCGTTGCCGAATATTCCGATCGCATGATATGCATGGACATGTGTAATTATCCATGCCATTTGCCGGGCTCCTGACTGACACTTGTTTAATATCCCGAGGCCCATTACGTGTTCTTCTCCGACACCCTCCCCACCCCATAGTCACTCTTGTTTGGAGTGATGAGTCGCTTAGTGAGATAGGCCTGGTGATGGATTAAAAATAAGTCATCTTCAGTGCTGAATCAAGATTCAACTTGGGTTATGGTGCTAACCGTGTGACGATCATATTAACTGAGGCTCAATAAAGGCCTGAAGGTGAATGCTTTTATGTTACCAACTTCTTGGCGAGGCACATAGCGTCTATACCTGGGGGAACGGGATGGAATGTATTTGTAAACAACACTCGATTTTCTTTAATAATGATACATGACGGCACGGTAGAGCAACCATATGTTTATAATATCCTTCATCCACGTGTGTTGCCACTCGGCCATGCAAATCAAAGACAAAGAAAGTTGAGTCATTTTCCAATAAGATTATGCTCTGCTATGCAAAACAAAGGTATCATAAAGTACCTGCTCAATATTAACACACTTTCTTGGTCCATCTGATCTCCAGATTTGCCACTTGGTGGGATTGACCGGGTAAAAACCTTTTTGGTAGAAGGACAATTGGTCGACCTAGGGCCACACCTACAACATACGTGAATATCAGATGTTACTGGACGAAGAAACATTGTCCTAAGAAATTTTGTAAATCACAATCGTTGACCATATTGCATCATGCATTCAAGCTAAAAGGTTGCATGAGATAAAAGATCTTTTAGTTCATTGACTGGTTTTCTCTAATAAATAATCCTTTTGTTTTCATTTTATAATCACTTACTTATATTTGTTATACCTTATATTAAACACACATGTAAAATTTCAATAGATTCTGGCAATTCCTTCTTGGTGTGCTAATTTTACAGCAAGGATTTTAATGCGAACAATAATGTTGCATTTTTTCCTCACGGAACGAGAGATTTGGCAATTCATTCCCCTCAGAGAGGAATATACATTATTTGACAAATATATAATAACAACCCATCACTAAAATTTGACAACATAAGAGCTGTGGGTAGTTATTACATGCAATTAGTGTTTTGTGCTAATGAAAACAACCTGTCACTCAAATCTGATAGCAGATATTCGATATCATTTTAATGAGACTCAGGAATTAGCGATTGACTGTACGAATTTCACAGGTCGAAACAATTACAGATTGTATATGGACTACACCATAAATTGTTTCCATCTTGACTGGTGTTCGACCATGAGCTGAGAAATGTCTACTCAATGAAAAATGAGGAAGCTGACACCCCCTCTTGAAGGATTATCTTGAGGATTTTGGTGAAGAAGAAGAGTTCTGCCAGAGTCGACCAGATTTTGTCTCTGAAGTGATTGAATAGGCCGGAGTTTCCGCCTGCTTTTCAAAGGTAACCCCTTGTGGTTTCGTGTATCACGCCATGTGATAATTAAGTTCTGCTGCAGACCAGGCAATTAGATTCGACGCAGACTCGAGAACTCTGTAAAACCTCCGACTTTGGAGTGAACTGTATTTTTGATTTAATTGTGCACTTGGGATCCAGTTTTATTTTAAATCTTTATTTCTTTGTATAATAATCCAGAGTTCAATATTTGTACATACATATATAGTGCTTATAAATAAAAATTAAAGTGTTTCCATGAAACAAAAAGTGGCTTCCTTCTTGAAGCCGTTATATGTCTAATATAGGCCAAGACGTTATAATACGATTATTATAACGTTGTTGTTCTAATGCAGCTGGCAATACAGAAACAGTTAATCTTTATGCCATAAGTAATGGCTGCACTGCTGTTACTCATTTAGCAACAACCAGGGGGCACTTGTAGCTTGAAGTTATGCTACGGATGCGAATAACACTACCCCCACAACGCTCTACGATCATATTAGACTGAGACAAACGGTTTAAAGGGGATTCCAAACCACCATGGCACCGCAGGGACTCGAACCCCAAACCTGTGGTACCGAGCGCCAGAGCGATAGCCACTCGGCCATTATTATAATGTAAAAATAAATATTTCAATATATCAATGCCAACATGGGGATGAGTTCTTACTTTAAATTGTTCATAGACTATAATCATCAATTCCCCAATATATATATTTTTTATTTTAAGAAAAAAAAACAAGTAAAATAAAAAAAAAATTAAAAGTCAATTCCTACTTTTTTTCACAATATTGCAGAAAAACCTTTATAAATAATTTTCATTCATTTTTATAAGTTTATCTGGCGCCATCTGTTGGTAGATACATGCAATTTAAATCTAAAAAAAAAAAAAACTAAAATTAATAAATTAAATTTAATTACTGAATTAATATTTGAAAAATTGTATCAACATCAAGTGTCATCCACTACAAGTTCAAAAAAATGTATTTGAACTTGAGTGGATGAATAAAAAGTGTTGAAAATTTGAACGAATTTGAAAATTTGAACAAGATATATATAGGGAGAGTGTGAGCTAATAGAAGGAATTGAAAAAGAATAAAGTACACATTTGTGTCAATTTCCTCAAAAAACAAGTACTCCAATTGTATTCTTCTTTTATTTATATTGCCCATTTCCCTCCAACCAACAACCTAGTATACGACGATCTCGCATCCATTACATGAAAAACAAACATTTACCATTTTCGGGGATAGGATAGGATATCGCAGACTGACGGGGGAGTTATTTTCACCTCTCCCTGTTCCAAGATGTCGATATCCCTCAATTACGGTCCCCGCATTCCTTCATTAACTGTTTAATCACACCCTGCGAACTCGCCGAACTTGTGCTTGGCGGGTAAACACGGCTGACCCAAGGGAGTTTGCTAAGCAATTAACTGGAAATGTGTCTCCCAGCTCTTTGATGGACCTGCGCCTCCCTTAAATGATGAGTGACATAACCTTTCCTAATGCACATTTCACCTGTATTGAAATATTAAGTGGACGAACTCGGTTCTAACAGGTGGTAAATGGGAGCCTCAATTAGGAAGTTTTATATATTTAAATTGAATATCTAAGACAAATTAAAAGCATTTTTTTTTAAAAATATTTTTTTATTCATTCAATTGCTTGTTCTATTTGAAACATATTAGAAATGTTTTTTTTTTTTATAAGGATCAATTCGAAATAATGAAAAAATAAGCATAATTTTCAGCTTACAACAAATTGAGTTATGATGCTTTTGATTATCAAAAATACTAAATATTATAGAATTCCTGCTTGTATATATTATAAAAAAATCATTAAATCATTTTTATTATTTACAAGAAGTCAATACAGATGTTAAATACAAGAAGCCAATATAGTATGTTAAATACAAAGAAATCAATACATGATGATAAATACAAGAAGTCAATACAGAATGTTAAATACAAGAAATCAATACAGGATGATAAATACAAAAGTCTATACAGGATGTTAAATACAAAAGTCAATACATAATATTACATACAAGAAGTCAATACAGGATATTAAATACAAAAAGTCCTATAAATAATACTTTGAATTAAAAATAAATTTAGTACTTGGTACAATAATCCAGAGTAAACTACTTATATATATATATATAGTGCTTGTATATAAAAAAATTGTTCCCATGAACCTGTAGGACCCTTTTTTTTTGAAGCCGTTATATGTCAATACAGGCTGAGACGTTGCAACATGATTAAATAATGTACAAATCGTTATTTCAATATATCAGTGCCAACATTATGATTCTTACCTTTAAATTATTCAAGACTTTGTAACCATCCATTCCACCGGATTTTTTTTTTTAAATTTAAGAAAAAAAATAAAACACATATTTGTTTCAAATTCCCCCAAAAAACAAGCATTTCAATTGTATTCTTTTATTATTTATTTGCCCGTTTTCCTTCCAACAATAGTACGACCATCGCATCCATTACATAAAAACAAACGTTTACCATTTTCGGGGATACGGATATCACAGACTGACGACGGGGAAGATTATTTTCACCTCTCCCTGTTGCCAAGATGTCGATATCCCTCAATTACAGCCCCGCATTCCTTCATTAGCTGTTTAATCACGCCTGTAAACTCGCCAAACTTGTGCTTGGCGGGTAAACACGGTCGACCCAAGGAAGTTTGCAAGCAATTAACTGGAAATGTGTCTCCCCAGAGCTTTGATGGACCTGCGCCTCCCTTAAATGATGAGTGACATAACCTTTCCCTAATGCACATTTCCCCCTGTATTGAAATATTAAGTGGCGAACTCAGTTCCTAACAGGTGGTAAATGGGAGCCCCAATTAGGAAGTTTTTATATATTTAAATTAAATACCTGAGAATTAAATGCATTTTTTTTCTAAATATTTTAGGTTGTTCTTTGTTATGTAGTTTTTTCTGTTGATATATTACTTTGAAATATATCAGTGAAATGTCTTTTTTTTTTTTTTTTTAAATAAGGATCAATTTAAATGAATTGCTGCACTAAAATATGTATAATTTTCGACTTTGATGTTAATGATGATGATTTGATGATTATTATAATTACTGATTTGAGTTATGGTGCTTTGTATAAATAGTAAAAAAAAAAATATTATAAAACATAATAAAAAACATAATAATATAATATTATGATAAAAAACAATAATATTAAATATTTAAACAGGATAATTAGAAATCAATACAGAATATTAAATACAAGAAGTCAATACAGGATGTTAAATACAAGAGAAGAAGTCAATACAGGATATTAAATAGAAGAAGTCAATACATGATTTTAAATACGAGAAGTCAATACAGGGTGTTAAATAGAAGAAGTCACTACAGGATGTTAAAGAAGTCAATACAGTGTCTTAAATACAGGATGCTAAATACAAGTCAAGTTCAATACAAGAAGTCAATACAGTCTTAAATACAAGGGTGCTCAATACAAGGTGTTAAATACAAGAAGTCAGTACAGGATGTTAAATGCAACAAGTCAATACACAGTATTAAATAAAAAGTCACTAAGAATGTTAAATACAAGAAGTCAATGCAGGATGTTAAATAAAAGTAGTCAATATAGGGTGTTAAACCCTACAATTCTAAGTCAATACCGAGTGTTAATACAAGGTCATGTCTTAAATACAGGATGTTAACAAAAGAAGTCAATACAGGATGTTAAATACAAGAAGTCAATATGCGGTATTAAATACAAGAAGTCAATACATTAAATACAATGAGTCAATAAGGATGTTAAATACATGTAGTCAATGCATGATAAATACAAGAAGTCAATACAAAGGATGTTAAATACAAGAAGTCAATACAGGATGTTAAACACAAGATGTCATATAAATATTACTTTGAATTAAAATAAAATTAGTACTTCATTTTTGTGATTCGAATTCCGTTTGTTTTTAAAATTAATAATTTTTTAATAAATTAATATATATTTATTAACTCATTATTAATAATGTATTTAAAAAATTATTTATTTATCAATCTAATTTATTTTTTATTAGTTATTACTTGCTACTGACTAATATTGAATTATTTTGTTTTTTATTAACTAATACAGAAATAAACTTACAATTTTAATTCATAAGCAATTTTAATATGCTTCCCGTTTTTTTCTGCAATACCTTCTGTATTTAAATTAACAATGAAATTAACAATAAAAATTAATAACATAATTATTAATATACAATATAATATAATAATTATTACTTGTAACAATATAATTAAATATAACTAACAATAAAAAATAAATAAATTTACGAATTTTTATTTTTATTCATTATCCTTTTGAATTAATTAAAAATCTAATTTTTTAAATTGAAGACTAATTTTTCATAATTATAAAATTTATCATTATAGAAGTAAATTTAATGTGAAAAGTAAACATCTTCACTGACTCAATTAATTTAATTAATATATATTAAAGATTTATATCTTTTGAGCAAAAGTTTTAAATAATCAAATTATATTTTATTTTCTAATCTATCGTGATTCATATAATCTTAATTAGGATTGCCTGAACCGAAAGTATTTAATGATATTAAAGCAATAATTAATAATAAAGAATAAATAATATCGTAAAAAAAACCCATTTTTATAATTATCGGAGAATCAAGATGATAATTTCAAGCAATTTAAATCTTTCAACTTAGAAGCAACTTGCATTAAAATAAAATTTACTAAGAAAAGATTGCATTTTGTTTCCAGCGAATAATTTGGTTGTTTTCCTAATTAATTTTTAATCATTTAATCTGTTCATGGTATTTAAAATATTGAGTTGCAAAAAATATAATAATTGTACTAATTCAAAATTATTTCAGCAAACATAATTTTCTATTTTTAGGTGTGTAATGTATAAATTTTAAGACAATTATATTTAAATAAAATTTATCAAAAATAATTGAAGCAAACTAGAAGAGGGGATACATCACAATAATAAATATCTAGAATATAATACGGCACGAGGATAGATATTATAAATATGTAGGCCAGAAAGTCTTTCCTTAGGCATTGAGGAAGAGGGATATGAAACCTTCAAAACACCTCTGAGTGTGTTAGCTCCATATTGTGGTGGCATTGTGGGGTATAGTGTCACAAGGCCTCTTCTTTTACACTTTGATAACGCTGAATTTGCTTCCATTAAAATGGCAAATGACTTGGATCAAAGAATTTAAGAATAGCATTGTTTTATGTATATAATTAAATATCTTAACATAATTTTGAAACCATTTTAATTTTAGTTAATTAATTTCACCATTCTAAAAAATTTATTTTTATCCTACAAATAATATTTTTTCTATAATGCCCATAAATATATTTTCAAAATAGTAGTAAGATACGAATGTTTATTACCCATAAAATTATGAGTATTGTTTTCGAGATTGGGTATCGTTGGAAATATGGGTATTTTTTGTTTTTTTTGTTTCCTTGATCTTATTATTATTATTTTATTTTTGTCCTTTACCACTTCCAACATTTCTTATTGGTTAATTTGTTTTTTTGTTTTTTTTAAATTTCTTTCAAGAACTTTTTTTATACATAATATTTTTCCAATTTCTCTCACGAGCTAATAATTATATAATTAAATAATAATATAATTAATAATAACTAATAAATATATAAATTTAATAATTATTAATATTATAATTGTATAATTAAATAATTAAATAAAATTGTTCAAAAAGATCGTCTGGTGAAAGCAAAGACGATTTTATTTCAAAATGAAAACGATATTTGAATGAAAAAACGATTTAAGAAAAGAAAATCTTTGGAATTCTACAGTTTTTTTATTTTTTAAGATTGCTGTTATTGTTTTGTTTTTACATTCAATTCTAAATTTTATGGGTAACCTGTATATAGGACCAGAAGATTATATTTTTTATGGAATAACATCCTTAAGAATTCATAATTTTATAAATTTTTCTTCATTTTTGTGTTGTTTTTTTTAGATGTATACTATATTTACAAACTGAAAATAACCTTCATGATTGCGCAGAATATTTCTCACAATTTTACATAAAAAATTTATCTCAAAAAAAATTTTCACTGCTAAACCTTTAACCATTAATTTTGGGAAATAAAAATTCATTTTAATATACAAATAGATCAGTGCCAAAATATTTTTCCAATAAAACTTCTGATTACGTATTAAACATTTTATCCCAATAAAATTAACTGAAGGCTCTGTTAAAAATAATGAATCCGAAATTTTGTGCGCTGTATTTAATCCACAATTTTCTGCTCTCTTTGTGAAAAATTATTAATTCATGCAGAAGCTGAAAATTACATGTCCCCCAGTTTTCCGAGTAGTTATCCATCCTCGTAACAAGATAATGTAAATATCGATTGGGCTAATATATTGCTAGACTTGATGAAAAATAACTAACTTGCCTGGAGGGCTTAGTAAACCTTGTGATCAAATTTATGATGAGATAAAAATTTCGATCTAATTTCTTTTTATAAATTAATGCAAAGCATTATTTTTTTTTTTTTGTCTTGAAAAGTTTAGTTTATTTCTAAATTGACTATTTTAGTTTAAATATTATGTTTTAATTTGTTTCAAAACAAAAATTGCACATAAAATAGTACGATAATTATATTTTTGTATACGTTTTTTTTAACCTTTCATTCATTTATATCCTTATTTTTAATATCTTACAATTTAACTTCAAATCAAAATCAAGATGTAATATTTTTACCATTAAATTTTAAATTATTTCTAAAAATATTCTGTGTTTTAATTAAAAAATTATTTATAGCTAGTTTTAAATATTTTTTTTTTTTTCGTTTTTATTTATAACACTTTAAAACTGATTTCCTCATGAAGAAATATACCATATTTTTAAATGAAAATTGTTAAATAAATCATCTCTGAATTGATTATTTAATTCATGTAGTGATTAATTATTCGTTTTGAATTAAATTTTTCAGAGGATTTATTAGTTTAATCACTACATGAATTAAATAATCAATTCAGAGATGACTTATTCAAAATTTTCATTTAAAAAATGACATATTTTTGCAGGATGAATTTATCAGTTTCAAAGTGAATAATTAATCATTACATGAATAAAAAGTCAATTCAGACATGATTGATGAATCTATCATGCATGATGAATCTATTAGTTTTTTAAAATGAATAATTAATCACTACATGTATTAAATAATCAATTCAGAGAGGAATTATGATTATACATGATGCTATTAGTTTTAAAATGAATAATTAATCAGCACATGAATTAAATAATTTATTAGTTAATAGAATTTAGAATTAGAATTTATTATTTTAATCACTACATGGATTAAATAATCAATTCAGAGAGATTTATTCAACAATTTTCATTTAAAACTGATAAATTCATCATGCATAAACATGTCATATTTTTAATGAAAATTGTTGAATAAATTATCTCTGAACTGATCATTTAATTCACGTGGTGATTAATTATTCATTTTAAAACTGATAGATTCATCATGCAGAATATGTCATTTTATTAAATAAAAATTGTTGAATAAGTCACGACTAAACTGATCATTTAAATCATGTGATGATTAATTATTCACTTAAATTGATTAATATTAATAAATATGATATATATATTATTATGATATAATATTATATTATTAAATTGATAAATTCATCCTACAGAAAATGACATTTTTTTTAATGGAAATTGTAGAATAAGTCATCTCTGAACTGATTATTCAATTTATGTGATGAATTCTTTAATTAAAAGCATTGAAAACTGAATAACAATAAAAAAAATTTTTTTAATTGATTTGTCTAAATTTTATATTTCGAGATAAGCTGGCTGAATTTTTTATTAATTTTCTACAATTTTTTTATTTGAATCTTGAAGTTATTTTCATTTCCTGTAAGAAATTGATATTTTTTTTTGGTTTATTGGTTTTTTGATTGTTTTTTTGCTATTTCTATTGATTTATAATACTATTTACATATATTTTTGCACTAGAAATAATGTCGAAATATGTTAAACAAAACATGTTTTCAAATGTTAAATCCTTCGTAACTCTCGATTTTTGACCCAATGTTAACGTGCATAGCTATAGTGCAGGAGGGCTAAGATTCAATTCAACCTATAGCGTACTTTACAGTTACTGTTTTTATAAACAAAGCGATCCGATGAAGATTGTGATAGCATTGTGTTAAGTGTCTCGCGTTAATAGTCAATCTACTTGATGGAAGTTTTCTGGATATTTTTGCCCCGCGACACGCATATGCGAGGCAGTTACCCCTAAAAGTTCACCTGTATGATAATATCCTGCCCTCATCACTTGTCGATAGGTTGTTCCAGACATACAAAAAACTAATCCGTCATAACAGGTGATTACGTTAATTACTTTTTAACAAAAGACGAACAAAAACAAAATATTAGGTTTTATTTTAAAATTAAACGACCTTAAATTAAAATTAATTTTATTTTATTAACTATTTCCAAAGTAATATCAATTTCAAAAAAAAAAATCTGCATAATCTTTGACTTTGTTCAATGTGGGTTATCAGTCAGCAGTAGATCTCACAGTTTTTTTTTTTCTACTTACAATTTTTCTCCATAGATCATAATGTTAAAAAATTCTAAAATCTATGAGTTAGAGATTCGATATTTTAAGTCAATAAAAAGGAAGTAATATTTAATTTTTCCAATCTCTAACTTTGCATGACGATATAAAAAAAAAAATCACCCAGAAAATTACTGAACTATTATCTGAATAGTTGCAGTTTTTGAGAATTTCCGAGATTTCATTAAATAATTTTTGTAAAAAAAGAGGTTTAAAATACTATATATGCCGTTTCTTACTGTTTAATATTAACTGACTTGGATCATCAGTTGCTTTCAAGAATTCCCCAGAACTAAAAAGAAAAAAATACCCTTTAGTTCCAGGAAATAGTTAGTCCCATATAGTATGAAATGCCTTTAATTCTATATAGTATGAAATGCCTTTAATTCCTTTAATTCTACATAGTATGAAATGCCATAAAGGGTAAAAATACCCTTTATGGCATTTCATATTGTATAATATCAATGCTGTCGTTTTTCTACAAATTAACATTGATTGACTTGTGTGATCTGCAATTTTGGGAATTTACTAGATTTCATTAAACAATTTCCTATAACAAGGAATTTAAAACAGCTTCTATACCGTTAATATTAGACTTGTTTCTTAAGGGTTAATATTAGACTTGTTTCTTAAGGGTTAATATCAGACTTGTTTCTTAAGGGTTAATATTAGACTTGTTTCTTAAGGGTTAATATTAGACTTGTTTCTTAAGGGTTAATATTAGACTCGTTTCTTAAGGGTTAATATTAGACTTGTTTCTTAAGGGTTAATATTAGACTTGTTTCTTAAGGGTTAATATTAGACTTGTTTCTTAAGGGTTAATATTAGACTTGTTTTTTAAGGGTTAATATTAGACTTGTTTCTTGAGGGTTAATATTAGACTTGTTTCTTGAGGGTTAATATTAGACTTGTTTCTTGAGGGTTAATATTAGACTTGTTTCTTAAGGGTTAATATTAGACTTGTTTCTTAAGGGTTAATATTAGACTTGTTTTTTAAGGGTTAATATTAGACTTGTTTCTTGAGGGTTAATATTAGACTTGTTTCTTGAGGGTTAATATTAGACTTGTTTCTTGAGGGTTAATATTAGACTTGTTTCTTAAGGGTTAATATTAGACTTGTTTCTTAAGGGTTAATATTAGACTTGTTTCTTAAGGGTTAATGTTAGACTTGTTTTTAAGGGTTAATATTAGACTTGTTTCTTAAGGGTTAATATTAGACTTGTTTCTTAAGGGTTAATATTAGACTTGTTTCTTGAGGGTTAATATTAGACTTGTTTCTTGAGGGTTAATATTAGACTTGTTTCTTGAGGGTTAATATTAGACTTGTTTCTTGAAGGTTAATATTAGACTTGTTTCTTAAGGGTTAATATTAGACTTGTTTCTTAAGGGTTAATATTATTAGACTTGTTTTTTAAGGGTTAATATTAGACTTGTTTCTTAAGGGTTAATATTAGACTTGTGTCATCAGATCTTTTGGTATTTCTTAGATTTTACTAAAAAAATTTGCAAAACAAGGGGTTTTAATTATACATTAATGCTAATCACGTCATTTCTTACGATTCTGTATACCATTTCTTAATATTGATTGACTTGTGTTATCTACAGTTTGTGAATATTTTCTATAATCCCTAAGGGAATTTTCTTGAACCAATGAATTAAAATAATTTAAATGTCATTTTTTTTAAGGATTAATATTTATGATACATAATTATTAATCCTTTATATATATATTCATTAAGCCAACCTTTTAAAACTAGTTCACTAAGGAAGTTTTCCTTGCATGATATGTATTGCTCCAATTTGCTGTGGAAAATTGAATGATCAGTCACAAACAATAAATTGTCACTTTTCATTTTCACAAAGTTCGACAAGCTACAGCTGGGAAAAAGATGTTTCTCTTCTATAAAACAATTAAATAGTTTTTCGGGGTACTTAGTGAGTTGTCACGGCAATTAAAATCTAAATCTATAGATTTCCGGCTGCGTTTTTTCATTAATTATATCTATTTTATTAGAGTTAGATATATTTAAACGTAAGAAGAATACAGTAATTGTAATATATATATATATTAAAAGAATTGACACATTAAAAGATTAAACAAGTATTATATTTTGTAAGAAAATATTAATAATAATTTGAAAACACTTATTTAAAAGTTTAAATAAAAACTTTTGAAATTATTTTGTCAAACAATTCGATTTTAACTAACTGTTTGAGATTATATAATAATAATTTATCGTGTACAATATTAATTAACTATAAAAAGTAATCATTCTTGAAAGAAGTCAAAATTTTAGAAATGCGCAATACATGATAGACAGATATACTTTACATAAGCTGAGAAAAATACATATATTTTTTTGAAAATGGAAATTAATTTGTAAAATTAATGGGCATTACAAAAATAAAAGAGGTTTTCAAATGTGAAAAAGAAATATGATAAATGAATCACTTTGAAAAAAATCACACGAATTTAGTGATTTAAACAAATTATTATTTATATTTAATGAATTTTTTTATTTTACTTGCTGTTTAAAATTCCTACTTTAAATATACGGGTGTAATATTTTATTTATATTTTAAATATATAATAATCCCGTCAAAAATCAGTAGCCTCCTCGTCATCCTTTCCTTGTCAGTGGGAAGTTCATGATAAGTACAAGTAGAACACGAAATCCAACAATGTAGAAAATAATAATTAGTAAAAGAATTATTCAAAATGTATAATTATAAAGTATTTCTTTTTTATTTCATTTTCAACATAATATTTTTTTTTTTGTACAGATTTAATTTCTTTATAATTGCGACAACTTTGTATAAAAATAAAACTTCTTGCCTTTTTTCATAGAAGAACTTAATATAATTTTTTTCAAATTAGAGAAAGGTGTATATTGCCTATAGTAAGAATCCACCATACGCGAGAACTGTATTGTGAGCTGCACGTGGAGGGAAAAAGAGATGTTTAAATAAATTGGATCCACGAGGATTTTGCACGAGAACTATACAGAGGACCACGTGCGGTGAGAAAAAAAGGTTTAAATACATTTTATTTTCGTGTGGCAACAGTAAAGTTTTCTGTCGTTTTAAAAATTAGAAGTTATCCATGGCGTTGTTTAGTTATAGTTTAGGCTTTGCTTTGTAGTCATTGCTTTTCTTTGTAGAAAGGGAATTATATGCTTGTAGGCGAATAAACCAATATCCGGCTATAATCTGTGCTCATAGTAGTGTAGAAATAGTGGTGCATTTTAGATTTATTTCTTTCACCAAAAAAATCCCATGATACGATATTTTTTTTTAAATTATTATCACCAACTATTTTTCTTCTACATTTATGCATACGACATTTTATATGTGTGTGGGTTATATGTGTGGGACATAATGTGTATGACTTTATATGTGTGTGACTAGGGATTGCAATATCGAACCAAAAGTTCAATACCGGTATTCGGTATTTTTTAGATCTTAATACAGGGAAACCGGTTTTAATACCGGTATTAGAAATTTTAGAAAAAGAAAGAAAACGCAGGTGTATTTTTGTTTTATTTGCCAGTTTTCTTAGAGCATGTAAATATCACAAAAATATTTGTAACTTATAAATTATAACAGTATATAAAGAATCACAAAAAAGTAAAGGAACATCTTATTTATTTAAACCTCAAAAAGTGTAAACATCACTATTCAGTCTGTGGTACTGTTACAAATTTTTGAAATGTGATCTTAAAAACATAATGCTTCAATTGTACTATCATTAAGCCTGAACGTAATTATGTGTAAAAATTACCAGCTGTCGAAAACGCTCTTTCAGCATCTACGCTAGTGGGTGGCACTGTTAGCAATGCGCGATATACTTTTTTTCAAGTATTTACCTCCTAAATGCCTCCTATTCAAATAAATATATTTCTCGTCGGGTTATTTTGGATACAGCTGATTTTTGCGTTGTATTTTGGTGTGTTGAAATTTTTTTAGTTAGCGCTAATTCTAATTTTTGTTCAAGAGACAATTAATTTTCACAATCAACATTAGTGTCATTATAATCTTCGATAACTGTACCGAATTCTTCTGAATTATGAATAAGAATTTACAGATAAGAATAAGAATTTCACAAATAAGAATTCTAAATTTCTAGTAAATACCGAAAAACCGGTATTTAAACTTATGAATACCGGTATTACAAAAACTGTACAAATGGCTCAAGAGATTGCAATACCGGTATTCGGTATCCCGGTATACCGGTATTGCAATCCCTGTGTGTGACATTTTATATGTAGTTTTTTTAATGCCTACTAGTACTTAAAAGGCCGAGATGAAGTAGGTTCAGTGTTACACAGGAAGCAACAAAGACATATTACATTAGGTGCTGGAAGGCACATTGTATCTTACTAAAAACTTGAAAAGCACCTCTGACTTAGCAATAGGGGATCCATAACCTCCTTCTCGATTTCAAAGAAAGGTGTTTCAGGTGTTCAAAAATTTATTAAGTCCATCACCAAGTGTGTTTCGGTTTGGCTTTTGTCGGGTTTCGAACTCGGTTTTCCAAAGCACTATCCACCAAACTACACTTGCCCTTATTTCGCATTTAAAAGTGATAATAAAATGCAACAATTTATTCGCCTTCATAAAAAGTAATATGGTGACATTATTTGAAACAACTTTATTCCCATACCGCAAGGGAAGTCTAAATTCATTCATGTTTTACATTTCAAATTTTACATGGGATGTAGTTTTTAAAGCCCATCATGACTTGAATTCATTCGTCACTAGAAAGGCCTAGATTTAACAGATTCAGCATTACCCAGGAAGTGACACGGAGAAAGGAAGGCTGTTACATAATATCCTCTTTTTATTACCTAAAATTTGAACAACAACCCGTGGGTATGGACTCCCCAATGTGTCTTAGTGGGGGTCGAACACTTCTCATTGAATGGACACTTTCTCAGCCCATGGTCTATCAGTAGTCACGATTCAACAACTCATGATTCAGTCCATATTCCATCTCTAATTGTTTCGACCTATGAAGGTCGCACAGACATTCGCTAATTTCATAAGGTCTCAATATCCATGATATTGATTATTTGCTGTCATCTTTGAGTGACAGGTTGTTCTCTTTAGTACAAAACACTAATTGCATGTAATATAAATATTCACGATACTGCTTATCTGCCGTCAGATATGAGTGAGAGGTTGTTATTTTGCACTTGTTAAAGAATATACATTCCTTTCCACCTGGGAACAGAAATGCTATATCTCTTCACGTGAGAAAATGCTACAACTTTATTCGTTTTCATAAAAAAGTAATGCGGCGACATTATTTGAAACAACTTCATTTCCACAAATGTCAAATACCGCAAGGGAAGTCTAAATTCATTCACACAAGTACCTCATTTCCATGAAGATGAAAACCAAAACGGATTTCTCTCGACTATGTTTGGGTACTCGAACAAAGAAGAAAAACCTCCCTATTTCTTTTTCTTTCATTCTATAAGAAACCTGGCGAAGGGATCTTAAAAGTTTTAATTAAACATTTCGCATCTCGAACAAGATACACGCCCCAAACACGTCAAAACATTTTTGTATTCTCCGACAAATCTATTCCGGGAGGAAGTAAAATAAATATTCCAAAACGGTGGAAGTCCTGCTCTCTCTGATTTTAAGGAAAGAAGAAAGCAGGCAAGAAAGAAAGAAGAAAAAAATTAGATTTCCGGCAGCGGACTTTAATTAATATCGGAATATCTGATGAGAGCTTTAAGGATTAAATTTCTTGCTTTACCGACAGGGAGGGGAAAATAAATGTCGCAAAATTTGTTGACTGGAGTTCCAAGTCTCTACGGAATTATGTCTTACATAGCTGAAGCGATTGTATGTGAAATGAATGCATTTTTTAAACTTTTGTAAGCAATGTGGCTTAAAGTAAACTATCAATTTTATAATATTGAACCGTAAATATCTTATTATATAATAGAATAACTACTAGCTATATAATAGGATATTTACGTTATTAATGCATTTTTTAAACTTGAATAAAGAAGAAAAACTTCCCCCAATCATCCTATTTCTTTTCTTTTTATCCAGTAAGAAACCTGGTGTAACGTCCTGGTCTATATTAGACCTGTAACATCTTCAAAAAGAGTTCATGGAAACACTTCAATTTTATATACAAGCATTTTATGTATATATAAACAGAACTCTATTTACAAAAAAATGAAAATTAAAAATTTATACTAGTTTCCCAAATGCAGTTCACTCCAAGGTCGAAGATTTTCAGAGTTCCCGACTCTACGACGAATAAATTAAACTATCTATATTCATTGTCATTTGTATAATTATTGAACCATAAATATCCTATTATATAATAGGATTTTTAATGTTCAATAATTATATGAGAGATGAAATGAGAATATATGAGTATGCACAAATGACTGATGCTGATGCACAGATGATGCGTCTTGCATAGCATTTTGTAAATCCTTCACCAAAAATCTCACTTAAAGAAAATTCATCAAGATGGTGGGGCGTCAGCTTCCATCACTTCATTGAATGGACACTTTTTCAACCCATGATATATCACAAATCAAGATTCAACAACTCATGGTGTATTCCATATTCCATCTGTAATTGCTTCGACCTGTGAAAGGGCCACATTCGAGACAATCGCTAATATGAAATTAGCGATTGTGAAATGTCTCATTATCCATGATACTGACTATCTGCTGTTATATTTGAGTGACAGGTTGTTCTTATTAGTACAAAACACTAATCGCGTGTAATATAAATATCCACAATATTATTTATCTGTTGTCAGATTTGGGTGATAAATTGTTATTATGCACTTGTTAAAGAGTATACATTTCTTTCCGCTGGGAACAGAAATGCTATATCTCTTCCCGTGAGAAATATTATTCGTTTTCATAAAAAGTATATAATATCATTCGTTTTCATTTGTTTATTCGTTTTCATAAAAAGTAATGCGGCGACATTATTTGAAACAACTTCATTCCCACAAATGTCAAATACCGCAAGGGAAGTCTAAATTCATTCACACAAGTACCTCATTTCCATGACGAAAACCAAAACGGATTTCTCTCCACTCTGTTTGGTGGTACTGAACAAAGAAGAAAAACCCCTCCCCCTCATTTCTTTTCTTTCACTTCTATAAGAAACCTGGCGAAGGGATCTTAAAAGCTTTAATTAAACATTTCTGCATCTCGAACGAGATACACGCCCCAAACACGTCAAAACATTTTTGTATTCTCCGGCAAATCTATTCCGGGAGGAAGTAAAATAAATATTCCAAAGCGGTGGAAGTCCTGCTCTCTCTGATTTTGTGGAAAGAAGAAAGCAGACAAGAATGACAAGAAGAAAAATTAGACTTCCGGCTGCAGACTTTAATTAATATCGGAATATCTGATGAGAGCTTTCAGGATTAAAATTTTGCTTTACCGACAGCAGGGGAACAAAAATGTTGCAAAATATGTTGACTGGAGTTCCAAGTCTCTAATGAATTATGTCTTGCAACTGATGTGCGGATCCTTTTGGCAACGTTTATTTTACCTTGAAGAAATTGTATGTTAAATGAATGCATTTTTTAAACATTTGTAAACAATGGGTCTTTTAAAGTAAACTATCAATTTGCGTAATATTGAACAGTAAATATCCTATTATATAATAGAATATTTACTAGCTATGTAATAGGATATTTACTAAAAAGGATATTTACATTATTAATTAATGCATTTTTTAAACTTGTATAAAGAAGGAAAACTTCACTTCCCCCGCCCCAATTTCTTTTCTTTCAACCTGTAAGAAACCTGGTGTAACGTCCCGGCCTATACTAGACCTATAGCGACTCTAAGAAGGTCACTTTCAGGTTCATAGGAACACTAATGTCCATGTTTTCTTACATACATTACACATAATATTTTGCATATATATACAGAACTCTATTAACACAGAAATGAAAATTTAAAATTAAACTACATTCAAAATGCTGTTCACTATAAGGTCGAAGATTTTCAGAGTTCTCGACTCTTACGACGAATCTAATGCGCCTGGTTTGCATCAGACCTTCATTAACACACGGCGTGATACACGAAACCACAAGGGACATACTTTGTAACTCCTTCTCCAAAAGTCTCCCTTTAAGAAAATCCTTCAAGATGTCTGGGGAGGGGGTCAGATTCTCTAATTCTCTAACTGTCCATTCCAATGAGAAGACATTTTTCTCAGCCCATGATCTGCCATCAGTCACGATTCAACAACTCATGGTGTAGTCCATATTCCATATCTAATAGTTTTGACCTGTGCAGGTAACACAGACAAAGAAGAAAAACTTTCTTTCTATTTCATTTTCTTTCATATAAGAAACCTGGTGTGACGTCTCAGCCTATACTAGTCCTATAACGGTATCACGAAGAAGGCCACATTCGAGTTCATTGGAACACTTTAATTTTTTACAATGTTCATCGCTAACTTTAATGTCTCATTATCTATGACACTAATTATCTTCTGTCATATTTGAGTGACAGGTTGTTCTCATTAGTACAAAACACTAATTGCATGTAATATAAATATCGACGCTACTGCTTATCTGTCGTCACATCATGATAGCTTGATATTATGCCCTTGTTAAAGAGTATTCATTCCTTTCCCCTGAGAACAGAAATGCTATATCTCTTTCCGTGGGAAAATGCTAGAACTTTATTCGTTTTCATAAAAAGTAACGCGGCGACATTATTTGAAACAACTTCATTCCCACAAAGGTCAAATACTGCAAGGGAAGTCTAAATTCATTCACACAAGTACCTCATTTCAATGAAGATGAAAACCAAAACTGATTTCTCTCGACTATGTTTGGGGTACTCGAACAAAGAAGAAACCCCTCCCCCTCCCTCATTTCTTTTTCTTTCACTCTATAAGAAACCTGGCGAAGGGATCTTAAAAGCTTTAATTAAACATTTCGCATCTCGAACGAGATACACGCCCCACACACGTCAAAACATTTTTGTATTCTCCGGCAAATCTATTCCGGGAGGAAGTAAAATAAATATTCCAAAGCGGTGGAAGTCCTGCTCTCTCTGATTTTGTGGAAAGCAGAAAGCAGACAAGAAAAATTAGATTTCCGTCTGCGGACTTTAATTAATATCGGAATATCTGATGAGAGTTTTAAGGATTAAATTTCTTGCTTTACCGACAGGAGGGGAAAATAAATGTCGCAAAATTTGTTGACTGGACTTCCACGTCTCTACGGAATTATGTCTTACATAGCTGAAGCGATTGTATGTGAAATGAATGCATTTTTAAACTTTTGTAAACAATGTGGCTTAAAGTAAACTATCAATTTTATAGTATTGAACCGTAAATATCTTATTATATAATAGAATAACTACTAGCTATATAATAGGATATTTACGTTATTAATGCATTTTTTAAACTTGAATAATGAAGAAAAACTTCCCCCAATCATCCTATTTCTTTTTCTTTTATCCAGTAAGAAACCTGGTGTAACGTCCTGGTCTATATTAGACCTGTAACATCTTCAAAAATAGTTCATGGAAACACTTTAATTTTTATATACAAGCATTTTATGTATATATAAACAGAACTCTATTTACAAAAAAAAATGAAAATTAAAAATTTATACTAGTTTCCCAAATGCAGTTCACTCCAAGGTCGAAGATTTTCAGAGTTCCCGACTCTACGACGAATAAATTAAACTATCAATATTCATTGTCATTTGTATAATTATTGAACCATAAATATCCTATTATATAATAGGATTTTTAATGTTCAATAATTATATGAGAGATGAAAATGAGAATATATGAGTATGCACAAATGACTGATGCTGATGCATAGATGATGCGTCTTGCATAGCATTTTGTAAATCCTTCCCCAAAATCTCACTTAAAGAAAATCCATTAAGATGGTGGGGCTTCAGTTTCCATTACTTCTCATTGAAAGGACACTTTCTCAACCCAAGATATATCACAAATCACGATTCAACAACTCATGATGTAATCCATATTCCATCTGTAATTGCTTCGACCTGTGAAGGTCGCACAGACAATCGCTAATATGAAATTAGCGATTGTGAAATGTTCTCATTATCCATGATACTGATTATCTGCTGTTATATTTGAGTGACAGGTTGTTCTTATTAGTACAAAACACTAATCGCGTGTAATATAAATATCCACGATATTATTTATCTGTTGTCAGATTTGGGTGATAAATTGTTATTATGCACTTGTTAAAGAGTATACATTCCCTTCCGCTGGGAACAGAAATGCTATATCTCTTCCCGTGAGAAAAATGCTATAACTTTATTCGTTTTCATAAAAGTAATGCGGAGGCATTATTTGAAACAACTTCATTCCCACAAATGTCAAATACCGCAAGGGAAGTCTAAATTCATTCACACAAGTACCTCATTTCCATGACGAAAACCAAAACGGATTTCTCTCGACTCTGTTTGGTGGTACTTGAACAAAAAAAGAAAAATCTGCCTCCCCACCCCCTCATTTCTTTTTTCTTTCATTCTATAAGAAACCTGGCGAAGGGATCTTAAAAGTTTTAATTAAACATTTCGCATCTCTCTGAACGAGATACACGCCCCAAACACGTTAAAACATTTTTGTATTCTCCGGCAAATCTATTCCGGGAGGAAGTAAAATAAATATTCCTGCTCTCTCTCTCTCTCTCTCTCTGATTTTGTGGAAAGAAGAAAGCAGACAAGAATGAAAAGAAGAAAAAAATTAGATTTCCGGCTGCGGACTTTAATTAATATCGGAATATCTGATGAGAGCTTTCAGGATTAAAATTCTTGCTTTACCGACAGCAGGGGAAAAATGTTGCAAAAATATGTTGACTGGAGTTCCAAATCTCTAAATGAATTATGTCTTGCATAGCTGATGCGCGGATCCTTTTTTGGCAACATTTATTTTACCATGAAGCAATTGTATGTTAAATGAATGCATTTTTAAACATTTGTAAACAATGTGGCTTAAAGTAAACTATCAATTTGTATAATATTGAACCGTAAATATCCTATTATATAATAGAATATTTACTTGCTATGTAATAGGATATTTACATTATTAATGCATTTTTAAACTTGAATAAAGAAGAAAAACTTCACCTCGCCCCAATTTCTTTTCTTTCATCCTGTAAGAAACCTGGTGTAACGTCCCGGCCTGTACTAGACCTATAACGACTCTAAGAAGGCCACTTTCAGGTTCATAGGAACACTAATGCCCATTTTTTCTTACATACATTATACATAATATTTTGCATATATACAGAACTCTATTAACACAGAAATGAAAATTTAAAAATTAAACTACATTCACAAATGCTGTTCACTATAAGGTCGAAGATTTTAAGAGTTATCGACTCTACGACGAATCTAATGCGCCTGGTTTGCATTAGACCTTCATTAACACACGGCGTGATACACGAAACCACAAGGGACATACTTTGTAACTCCTTCTCCAAAAGTCTCACTTTAAGAAAATCCTTCAAGATGTCTGGGGTCAGATTCTCTAATTCTCTAACTGTCCATTCCAATGAGAAGACATTTTCTCAGCCCATGATCTGCCATCAGTCACGATTCAACAACTCATGGTGTAGTCCATATTCCATATCTAATAGTTTTGACCTGTGCAGGTAACACAGACAAAGAAGAAAAACTTTCTTTCTACTTCATTTTCTTTCATATAAGAAACTTGGTGTTACGTCTTAGCCTATACTAGTCCTATAACGGTATCACGAAGAGGGCTACATTCGAGTTCATTTGAACACTTTTAATTTTTTATAATGTTCATCGCTAACTTTAATCTCATTATCTATGACACTAATTATCTTCTGTCATATTTGAGTGACAGGTTGTTCTCATTAGTACAAAACACTAATTGCATGTAATATAAATATCGACGCTACTGCTTATCTGTCGTCACATCTTGATAGCTTGATATTATGCCCTTGTTAAAGAGTATTCATT
>BPLR01018396.1:0-28348 GCA_021605095.1 Caerostris extrusa | reverse complement strand
TAACACTAAACTTTCTTCAAATTTTCATCTGATTTTAAAGTACTAACTAAGTAATATTTATCTTTTTTGTTCTTTTAAAAGTTTCTGTTTTCATACTTCATAACAAAGGTTATGATTATTTTCAAATAATATATATATATATATATATATATATATCTTTTTTTTTTGTTGTAAATATTGATTTGTGAATTTCATTTTTAAATTTATGTTTAACCACTATTTTTATTGAAAAATTTATCAATAGAAATAAAATGAAGATACAACTTTTAAAAATAGTAATTCATCTAAAACAAACTATTAAGCTTATTTAGAGAAATAATAATTATTGCGTTATTTCCTACCTTTGATCACAATCGATTTACAACTTCGTTGTTCCGTATTTTATCGGTTCGATTTTTAAGTACAAAATTGATGTTATCTTTGTATGCTAGATATGTAAATAAATTTTACAGTTTTATCTATTTTTAAGTATTTAAAAACATAAATAATTATTAAAAATTAACTTTATCTTACGATTTACAGGGAACTGAATTATTCATAAATTGAATCTTAAAAACATTTTCTTAGTGTTAAAAAAAAGCGCTGATAGTGTATGATTTTTTACGAATTATAACATTTAAAAGATCAAAATTAAATTGATGTGAAGTACTAAAAATTAAAAATATATTTTTACATTATGAACAACGTGATTTTTAATTGCGAACATCATTTTTAAAGAAATATAATAAAAAAATTAGTATAATAATTAGATAAACCAGAACTTAAACTTTTACGTATTCCTTTACTTGAAAAACAATAATCATACAATAAAATTACTATTAATTAAATAAATTAATTTAAATTTAATTAAAATGTAATTAATTATGTTGAATTAATATGTACCGAATCTATGAATTTTTGGAATATTACAGAACTTTATTTATTTATTTATTTTAGAGAACTAATGGAAAACTGAAAATCTACTAATAAATTTTGTTTTCAAATGCAAAAATATCAGGGTTTTTTCATGTTAATTGTAAAAATTTAATAAACCATTGTATCTTATGTGGACATTATTTATTTAAGCATTTATTTATTTGTTTTACTTTTTCTTTTTGTGAACAAACAAACTAAATGAATAAAATATTAAAAATTACTTACTTTTTTAAAAATAGTTCCTTGTCAATATTTTAATCTCAACAGTCAAAATTTGCTGTAACGAAAGTTAGATTTAAATTTTATTTTTAAAAGTACATAAAATTAACATAATACATGATAATCTTCTAATAATATATGATAGTTCTTTAAAATAAATAAAGTTTTGTAATATATCCAAAGAATGCATACTCTTGGCGTATATTCCTTTATTATAATATGAGGAGCAACCTAAAACACAATTTCAATGGACATATTGCATAATTTTATTTATTTTAATGGAGAATTAACCAATAATTTTTATTTCAAATGCCAAAATTTCATTGTTTTTTAACTATTAAATATATGTGGATAATATTTATTCATATATTTATTGAATATTTTTTTGTGTGTGAACAAAATAACTGGATGAATAAAATGTAAAAAATTAATTACTTTTTTAAATAGTTCCTCGTTCATTGTTTAATCCCAGCAGTTAAAATTTGCTGTTACAAAATTTAGATTTAAATTTTATTTTTTAATGTACATAAAATTAACGTAATTCATAATATTATGAGGAGCAATCGAAAACACAATTTCAATGGATGAATAACATAAATTTATTTATTTATTTTTATGGAAAATTAACTAATAATTTCGTTTCAAAATACAAAAACTGCTGGAGTTTTTTTTTTCAATGTTAGTTACAAAAATTTATATTGAAATCGCTGTCAAAAATATAGCGATATTTTACAGAAAACAAAAGTCTTATGGCAGAAAAATAAAGGCAATAAAATATGTCAAATACCTACTTAGTTCACAAAAAGCTGCATATCATCGCATATTATTACTTGGTAGAAAAAGTTAGATGCTACGATAACCAGTTGATAATATTCATGAATTACTTGTAAATAGTTCTAAATATCTTTAAAAAAATTGCATTAATGTTGCGAAATATTCTCGTTTCTGACATCGTATATTTAGAATCGGCAATTTTAATTATGCTGCATGATATTGCATTTTAATATATCTTTATCCCTAAAAGCAATCGCTATTTCTTACTGACGTGTTATCTACAAAATCACCATTTCAACGTGCATTTTTCCCCTTAATTATAGTTATAATGTCAATACGTAGTTTGGATGAAATATAAGTTTTTACTGAGTCCCAAAGTGATAAAAACCATGATGTATCGAATTTTCGAATAACAAATGTTGAGATATGTCTCAATGATAGATGTTATATGGCAGAAATATGTTTTTTAATACAATAATTACAACATTAAAAATAATCAGCATTTCTCTGAAAACTAGCAAAGCATTTGTAAATTTTTTGTAATTTATTTAATGTAAAATATTACTAACTATAATACATCATTAATTAATCACTACTAGATTTATTAGAAATTTTTAACACAGAATAGGAGCTCTGATTCACACTACAAATTTAATATTTAATAAAAATCTACTTAATTATATTTAAATATAGAGAATTTTTATTGATTTTTTTATTTTTATTTAAAAGTCAATTTTAAATAAAAGTATACAAAATTTTGAAAAAAAAAAATCTCTTTAAATCTTTTTAATTTCTCATTTAAATTAGTTGTTGCAAATTTAGTTTAAGAATTTACAAATATAATACAATAGTGTATTTATTACTGTAAATTAAATTACTGTGTAATTTATTACTAATTATAATACATCATTAATTAATCATTTCTAACAAATAATAGGAAGTTCTGCTTTACAGTAAAATTTAATATTTAATACAAATCTATTTAATTATATTAAAAATTAAAGCTCATTTATATAGATTTTTAATTAAAACTCAATTTTAATTACATATAGAAAATTTTGAAAAAAATCCCACTTAAACTACGCTTTTAAATTAATTGTTGCAATTTTAATTTAAAATTTATAAATGTAATATAATGGTAAACATAGTAATGTAATATAAATAAAAATTAAAAATTAAAATATTAAAATTATTACTTAAAATTGTTAGTATATAATTTATAAAAATAATACAAAATTGTGTTTTTTTTTTTTCTTTAACAAATTTTTCGAAGTAGATTATTCGATCATTATTTATATAAATAATTATTTAAGACATTCATGTATTTCAGCTTAAACAATTAAATCTATTATTATAATATATATATATAAATGTTTAACATTTCAAGTGCTTAATATAAATGTCTATACACAACGTTTTAAAAGAGACAATTATTATTTATAATTATTTGATTTGTAAGCTAATTATTAAATTTATTATTCTATTAATCTAATTAATCCGTAACTTTTTTTCCTTCATACAAAATCGTTTCATTTGTTTAAATTTTATATTGAAAAAGATTTACAAAATTGCTTATAAAATATTTTTTTGAATACCATACATTAAAATTTTTATATATCACATATTAATTATTATACAATTTTTAATGCACCATATATGAAATAAAAATAAAAATATTTCATTCCGTTTTTCGTCAAATAATTTTTTCTTCTAGATCAATAATAAATATACCATATTTATTCGTTTTTTAGTAGTTAATTTTAACGACGCCTAAAACATCTGCGTATGATTTCCTTTTCACTTCCTTTAATCATCTAAGAAAAATAATATAAGACCTTCTAGTTATCAAATGGGCGAAAAAAAGAATAACCTTTTTGCCTAAAAATAACAATCGTTTTTTCGAATAGCTTCATAAATGAAAAAAATTGAGTTCCATTTTTTAAAATGTTTCTAAAGAGGGCAATAACTTACACCTAATTGGCTGCAATGGGCGTCGACTTTTTTTCAAATCATTCTCTGTAGAAAGAATACATTTTTTAATTATGTAAGTAAATGCTCATTCATAACTTCATTCATTACTTTAACGATCAACCCATTTACTGGATAATTTGAATCAACTTCAGTATTAAGAAAATTCGAACATTCGTTTAAAATCTAGCTTTGTTTTTGACTGTCTCGTGCAAAGAATAATTAATCTGAAATATTATTAGTATAGAAGATTTCAAATGAAATTTATTTTTAATTCAGATATTTATAAGATAAAAGTTTATTTTTCAAAAAAAAAAAAAATTATTTAATGATTAATATGATTCATGTTAAGTATAATTTTTTTTGGTTCTAAAGAAAACTTAGAACTTCATACTAGAGTTTTGAAATTAAAAATCTCTTACCTCAATTTTTCCCTTTTCATGCTAATTTTTTAGCAGCATTCCGAAATTAAATGTTACACATATTCTTTTGAATTATTCAAATACAATTAATTATCGAATTTAAAATATTTCAATAAAATTTATTTTTATTTCAGATATATATAAAATAATATTTTTTTTTTTAAAGGAGGGATTATTTAATGATTAATAAATGATTTAATGATTCTTTTTCAATACTAATTTTTAAAATTTTGCAATTTTATTTTCAAAAAAAAAAATGTAATAAAATTAAATAAAAGCACTTCTCATTTGCAAGCATGAGGTATTATAAATTATTGTTTCTCTAAGATAAATCCAACGATTTAAAAAAAAATTAATTTTAATCGAAAATTCTCAACTTTGTCTTTTTTAATTAAAGAAAATATTTTAGTTTCAATGTTTAAATGACTGAAAAATATTTAATTCAATTTAATAAGCAACAAATGTAAAGACGTATGTAAGTTTAAAAAAATAGCAAATGGAATTTAATATTTATAACTGTACTTGTATTTAAATTTTACAGATTTTTATTAACTGTCAATCATATTAAAAAAAAAAAAGCATACTTACATATATTCTAATGTAAATATTGACATTAAAAATAAATAACGTAATAATTCTAAATAGAGTTTTATATGATATTGTTTATTTTTTTAATCAGCTTATTCGCTCTTCAAACGATTCTTTTCCTTTACTAAAAATGATAATATAAAAACGTATATGTAAATTTAAATAGCATTAAAATAAATTATAACATTTTCGTTTTTATTTAAGTTTTATGTGAATGTTAGATTGATTTATTTTGCAAATTTTTCTACGTAGGACATAATACAATTTTATCGTAGTTTTATTATTCCATTTTTTAAAATTTTAAAATTTTTGGTGTAAATATTTGGCAGTATTATATAAATTTTTAAGAAAATTGGCAACACTAATAATTCCAAACGAATAATATTTACTGGTAGACTTCAAAAAATAATATTTTTTTTCAATTTTATCGGCAATGTATACGAGGAAAAAAAGGCAATTTTAAAAAAGTAAGTTTTATGTGAATGTTAGATTGATATTATTTTGAAATTGATATTATTTAATCATTCCAAATGAGTTATAATCTTTATTGGTGCATTTAAAAAATTATAATAATTTTTTTTGCAATTTTATTGGCAATGTGTACGAGAAAAAAATGGTAATTTTTAAAAAGTAAGTTTTATGTGAATGTTAGATTGATTATATTTTGGAAATTTTTCTGCGTAAAATATTATACAATTTTATCGTAGTTTGATAATTCCATTTTTTTAAAAAAATAAAATTTTTGTTTTGAAAAAAATTTTATAATATGGCAGCAATAATTCCAAACGGTTATAATCTTTATTGAAAAAAAATAGTAATTTTTTGTTTAAAAAGAAAGTTTTACATGTGACAAAATTTTCTAATAGTTTTTTTAAAAAAGTTTTGAAATTTTAATATAAAAAGTTACTTTATTGGTACAAAAAATGAGTTATATTTCTTTTGCAATTTTATTGGCAATGTGTTCGAGAAAGAAAAAAAAAAAAGGGCAATTTTCTTGAATCAGTGGCAATTCTTAAGATTTGGAACCGTCTTATTTCAAAACCTGTTTCTCGCTATATCTCTTGTTCATATCACTCATCGTTTAATTTCTCATTTCGTCTTAGCCTTGTTTTATTTTTAAACATATCATTTTTCATGCAAGGGGTTAAAACGTTCAAATTAGCTATCGAACAGCGAGAATAAACAACATCCTTTTTTTCGTCATCATTTCATCATTGAATTTTAACTCAAAACTTCAAGAAATACAAACTTGGTTTGTTTTTCAGTGACTCGCCCATCCCTAATTTACATTCGCTAGCGCATCAAAGAGAAATATCTACTTTGAGTAGCTGTACTTTTGCATAAATTCCACTTCCACGCCTTTCTGTTAATTCTAACTTATTCGAAATTTCATTGAAATTTTCTTTTAAAGACCTTCAGTGTTTTTTACATCGGACTCGTACGTCACTGTAAATTGCACATCTGCTTTTTAGCATCATCCAAAATATGCACCAACATAAAGAATTTCATGACACACCCCAGAATTTTCCCCTTTATCTATCAAAATTCTTGAGTTCATTAACATACAATGACTTTTTAAATCCACATTTATTTCAAGATACGATATTTATATCAAATATGTTATTTATATCAAATATGCAAAAATATGCGTTCATGTTTAAATAAGGAAATTATTTTGCATACGTTAACTTGAGTTTCAACATTTAAAAACGAATTATCATTGCTATTAAATGAATTACCAAACTATACAACGTTCTATAGATAAACGCAACGAGATAGCATCTGAGATAATATTATTTTTTAAGAATATCTCTGAATAACTACGAAAACACGGTAAAAACAGCAAATTTTAATACAAGCAAAGTTGTTTTTAAAAAAATTCCATCTCATTATAACTGTCACTCACAATAATGTCTACCTCATTTTCAAAGTATTTTCAGGAAAAATTTGAAATCAAAGAATTTTAATTGAAGGATTATTTGAATCTTAACGTTATAAGGTTAAAATTCTTTAACCTTATAACGTTTAGTTACTTATTAATTTCGTTTCATATCAAATACGATATTTTTCCCATCTTATTTTTCCTGTTCATTTTTAAAATATTTTCAGAAAAATTTGAAATCAAAGAATTAGAATTGAATGAAAATTTAATTAGATTTTAAATTAAATTAAATTTTAAAATTAATAAATTTAAACTAATTTAAATTTTTTAACGTTATAACGCTAAAATTCTTTTTATATTTATAAGTTATTAATTTCGTTTTAAGTCAAATACGAGATTTTCTCACCTTTTTACTTCTGCTCATTCATTATAACTGTTTCTCTTGATATTGTCTATCACATTTTTAAAATATTTCAGGAAAAATTTTAAATCAAAGAATTTGAATCGAATGAAAATTTAAAATTTAAATTTAATTTAATCTAAATTACTAAATTAATATTTAATTAATTTTAAATATTTTAACTTTAAAAGGTTGTAAAATTTCAGCAAAAAATTTTGAATCAAAGAATTTGAATTGACTGAAAATTTGAATCTTAACGTTATAAGGTTAAAATTCTTTTTACTTGTATAAGTTATTAATTTCATTTCATTTAAAGTACGAGATTTTCCCTGTCTTATTATTCCTGCTCATTATAACTGTCTCTCACAATATTGCCTATCTCATTCTTAAAATATTTTCTGAAAAAAGTTGAATCAAAGAATTTTAATTGAAAAAAAATTTGAATCTTAATATTATAAGGTTAAAATTCTCTTACTTTTATGAGTTATTAATTTCGTTTCATGTCAAATACGACATTTTCTCACCTGATTAGTCCTGCTCATTATAACTGTCTCTCATAATATCGTCTATTTCATTTTTTAAAGTATTTTCTGAAAAATTATTTGATTCTTCAAGTTCTTTGATTTCAAAAGAATTTTAATTGAAGGGTTATTTAAATCAAGGTTATTATATAGGGTTAAAATTATTTTATTTTTATAAGTTATGTTATTCTTCTTATCTTAGTTATATTATCTTTTATTTTTATAAGTTATCTTATTATTTCTATCTTATATGTAAAGTATTTTCAGGAAAATTTGAAATTAAAGAATTAGAATTGAATGAAAATTTAAATTAGATTTTTTAAATTAAATTAAAGTTTTAATTTTAACTAATAAATTAATATTTAATTAATTCAAATTTTTTAACGTTATATGGTTAAAATATCTTTTTTATTTTTATAAGTTATTAATTTCGTTTTATGTCAAATACGAAATTTTCCCACCTTATTATTCCTGCTCATTATAACTGTTTCTCATAATATTGTCTATCACAATTTAAAAATATTTTCAGGAAATATTTGAAATCAAAGAATAAGAAAAATAATTCTAATAATTTCTAAATAAATTTTTTATTCTAAAGTATTTTCAGGAAAAAAATTTGAAATCAAAGAATTTTAATTGAAGGAAAATTTGAATCTTAACCATTATAAGGTTAAAAATTCTTTTTATTTTTATAAGTTATTAATTTCGTTTCATGACAAATACGATATTTTCCCACCTTATTATTCCTGCTCATTAAAACTGCCTCTCATAATATTGTCTATCTCATTTAGAAGTATTTCCAAGAAAAATTTGAAATCGAAGAATTTGAATTCCATGAAAATTTGAATCATAACTTTAAGACGGATAAAATTCTTTTATTTTTTATAAGTTATTATTTTTATAAGTTATCTTGTCAATACTAGATCTTCCCACCTTCCTTTGTTTTTATTATTTTTCTTATTGTATTTTCAATAATTATATATATAAAGACAGGTAAATACTTTTCTGAATTCATTCTAATTTCACACAGAAAGAAACGGTCGCATTCAAAACTCGTTTTATTTTTACATCATTTACCTTATTCAAAAAGAAAAAAATTCTAATTTCATTTAATCATATCAAGCTCACTCTTTCAATTACACAATAAAAAACTTTTTCTAAGTGAAGTCATATATAATAATAACAAGAACTTGCCACTTCAACACAAACTTGCAAATAATATGCTGTTATGTCAAAAATACGTCCTATTATATATCCATTTACGAGAAAACTTATTTGACCTGATAGCTATTCCAAATAAAATTGAATTAGAATTTATTTTAAAATTAGGTTAATAACTGAGTGTTTTTTGTAATTTAGGAGCATACATTTATTGATAAGTTATATACCTGTGGGTTTTTTTTTTACGACTTAATCTACACAACAATTCTGTAATAAACAACAAATTAAATAATTCTTGTTTTGCAATAATTCGCGTTTTTATTATTATTAATTCAATTATGTGTAAGAAAAGTTAAATTTGTATGATTAGAGGAAAGGGAAACCTACTTACAAGAGTTGTGTTTTTAAATTAAGTGCCCTCATTTTAAAAAAATTTTTGTTGTCCTACTTTTTTTATAAAAACAAATTTTACAACAATCGTACATATTTTTACAATTATAAACAAATACAATTTTAAAAAATAAAAGTTTCAAGAGCTTTTCTATGTAGTCCAACTTTACTTTAATACAAAATTAGTAAATTTATAGTAAATAGCATTTAAATCGATTAGTAGTGCATTACTATTGATAGGGAAAATATTAGTAATAAATTATTAGCATTAATAAAGTATTAGTGCTTACATTAGTATATTCACAATAGAAATGACTTTTAGCGCTTTCAGTTGACTTTCGAAGCGAAGGTTTTTATCATTAAACACCAATAGCATCTAATTAAATTAAAATGCTTATGTTTTTATTAACATTGAATGTTGCAAGAATAAAATTTTTATGAACCACAAAATAATATGGTGGAAGTAAAATTAGAATTATTCATAAAAAAAAAAAAATATTTTATTCTGATGAATTTCTTAAATTGCTCTTTTCTTATTGTTATACATTTTGCCAAATGAATTTTTTTCATTGAAATATTTCGGATAAGTTGCAAATCACTTGAATATCGCCAGGAAAATGAATCTATTTAATTGATTGATTTTGACAGCCTCAAAAAAAAAAAAAAAAAAAAAAAAACCCCTGTTTTATTGAAAATTTATTGAAAATTGTTGACAATACATATATAATGATTTCATGTTAAATTAAAAAAAAAAAGGAACCGTAAATATGGATGAGATTCCTATAAAAAAAACAGACAATTTCTGCTTTATCTCTTTTAATGAAGATTTTTAATAGAAAGTAACACAACAATACTTACATATTATAATTCAGGTCAAAAAAATATGTCATCCACTTTTATTAGTCTTATAACAAAGAAAATGGCTCTAAATTTCCAAGACAGTTTTTCTAAAGCTCATCAGCGAAATGTGGAAAATTTTACTTGCCGAATTTGACTAGTTCACTATATTCAGCTTTCAATTTCTATTTTTTCTTTGATACCAGTCAATTAAATAACAATAAACGAACAGTAAAGCAACTAACACATAATATCCTATCATTAATCTTATAACATAGAAAATGATGCTAAATTCCGAAAGACAGTTTTTCTAAAGCTCATCAGCGAAATGTGGAAAATTTTACTTGCCGAATTTGACTAGTTCTCTCACCCTATATTCAGCGTTCAATTTCTATTTTTCTTTATACCAGTGAATTAAATAACAATAGGCCAACAGTAAAAACTAACACATGATATCCTATCATTAGTCTTATAACATAGAAAATGATGCTAAATTCCAAAAGACAGTTTTTCTAAAGCTCATCAGCGAAATGTGGAAAATTTTACTTGCCGAATTTGACTAGTTCACTATATTCAGCGTTCAATTTCTATTTTTCTTTATACCAGTGAATTAAATAACAATAAACCAACAGTAAAAACTAACATATGATATCCTATCATTAATCTTATAACATAGAAAATGATGCTAAATTCCGAAAGACAGTTTTTCTAAAGCTCATCAGCGAAATGTGGAAAATTTTACTTGCCGAATTTGACTAGTTCTCTCACCTATATTCAGCGTTCAATTTCTATTTTGTCTTTATACCAGTGAATTAAATAACAATAAATGAACAGTAAAAATGCAACTAACACATGATATCCTATCATTAATCTTATAACATAGAAAATGATGCTAAATTCCGAAAGACAGTTTTTCTAAAGCTCATCAGCGAAATGTGGAAAATTTTACTTGCCGAATTTGACTAGTTCTCTCACCTATTTCAGCGTTCAATTTCTATTTTTCTTTTTATACCAGTGAATTAAATAACAATAAATGAACAGTAAAATGCTAACACATGATATCCTATCATTAATCTTATAACATAGAAATTGATGCTAAATTCCGAAAGACAGTTTTTCTAAAGCTCATCAGCGAAATGTGGAAAATTTTACTTGCCGAATTTGACTAGTTCACACCTATATTCAGCGTTCAATTTCTATTTTGTCTTTATACCAGTCAATTAAATAACAATGAATTAAATAACAATAGGCCAACAGCAAAATGCTAACACATGATATCCTATCATTAGTCTTATAACATAGAAAATGATGCTAAATTCCGAAAGACAGTTTTTCTAAAGCTCATCAGCGAAATGTGGAAAATTTTACTTGCCGAATTTGACTAGTTCTCTCACCTATATTCAGCGTTCAATTTCTATTTTGTCTTTATACCAGTGAATTAAATAACAATAGGCCAACAGCAAAAACTAACACATGATATCCTATCATTAGTCTTATAACATAGAAAATGATGCTAAATTCCGAAAGACAGTTTTTCTAAAGCTCATCAGCGAAATGTGGAAAATTTTACTTGCCGAATTTGACTAGTTCACTATATTCAGCGTTCAATTTCTATTTTGTCTTTATACCAGTGAATTAAATAACAATAAATGAACAGTAAAATGCTAACACATGATATCCTATCATTAATCTTATAACATAGAAATTGATGCTAAATTCCGAAAGACAGTTTTTAAAGCTCATCAACGAAATGTGGAAAATTTTACTTGCCGAATTTGACTAGTTCTCTCACCTATATTATTCAGCGTTCAATTTCTATTTTGTCTTTATACCAGTGAATTAAATAACAATAGGCCAACAGTAAAATGCTAACACATGATATCCTATCATTAATCTTATAACATAGAAATTGATGCTAAATTCCGAAAGACAGTTTTTCTAAAGCTCATCAGCGAAATGTGGAAAATTTTACTTGCCGAATTTGACTAGTTCACCTATATTCAGCGTTCAATTTCTATTTTTCTTGATACCAGTGAATTAAATAACAATAAATGAACAGTAAAAAAATGCTAACTCATAATATCCTATCATTAGTCTTATAACATAGAAAATGATGCTAAATTCGAAAGACAGTTTTTCTAAAGCTCATCAGCGAAATGTGGAAAATTTTACTTGCCGAATTTGACTAGTTCACCTATATTCAGCGTTCAATTTCTATTTTGTCTTTATACCAGTGAATTAAATAACAATAAATGAACAGTAAAAATGCTAACACATAATATCCTATCATTAATCTTATAACATAGAAAATGATGCTAAATTCCGAAAAGACAGTTTTTCTAAAGCTCATCAGCGAAATGTGGAAAATTTTACTTGCCGAATTTGACTAGTTCACTATATTCAGCGTTCAATTTCTATTTTGTCTCTATACCAGTGAATTCAATAACAATAAATGAACAGTAAAAACTAACACATAATATCCTATCATTAGTCTTATAACATAGAAAATGATGCTAAATTCCGAAAGACAGTTTTTCTAAAGCTCATCAGCGAAATGTGGAAAATTTTGCTTGCCGAATTTGTCTAGTTCACTATATTCAGCGTTCAATTTCTATTTTGTCTCTATACCAGTGAATTCAATAACAATAAATGAACAGTAAAGCAACTAACACATAATATCCTATCATTAGTCTTATAACATAGAAAATGGCTCTAAATTCCGAAAGACAGTTTTTCTAAAGCTCATCAGCGAAATGTGGAAAATTTTACTTGCCGAATTTGACTAGTTCACTATATTCAGCGTTCAATTTCTATTTTTCTCTATACCAGTGAATTCAATAACAATAAATGAACAGTAAAGCAACTAACACATAATATCCTATCATTAGTCTTATAACATAGAAAATGGCTCTAAATTCCGAAAGACAGTTTTTCTAAAGCTCATCAGCGAAATGTGGAAAATTTTACTTGCCGAATTTGACTAGTTCACTATATTCAGCGTTCAATTTCTATTTTGTCTCTATACCAGTGAATTCAATAACAATAGGCCAACAGCAAAATTGCTAACACATGATATCCTATCATTAATCTTTCTAAATGCTAAATTTCTCGATAAAGTTTTTCAAATATCATCAGCGAAATATGGAAAAATTTATGTATCGCATTTGACTAATTCACTCAACTATTCTTAATGTTTTATTTTAATTTTTCATTTTATACCAATGAATTAAAGAATAATAGGCCAACAGCAAAACACCTACCACGTGATAGCCTATCATTAGTCTTATAACATAGAAAAGGATGTTAAATTTCTTAAAGCACTAAAAGCTCATCAACGAAATGTGGAAAATTTTACGTGTCGTATTTGACTAATTCACTCACCTACATTTTGCGTTTTATTTCAATTTTTCATTTATACCAGTGGATTAAATACTAATAGGCCAACAGCAAAACAATTACCACATAAAGAATCCATAAGTATAAATCGATATAGACAGAAAAATCCATTTTTTTTCGAAGAAAAATTTGTTTGTTGTTAATTTTTCGGTTTTTAAAGTAAACCAGTATTATTACCATTCACCATTTATTAGCTAAATTTCTGATTAATAAGGGGTATAATTCTATGATATTCATTGTTCTGATGAAGGTGACAATTTATGTTTTTATTTTACCCTAAAAATAGTTTTAAATTTTGATTGTGGGTGGATATTACCCCTTGGTACTCTCATTAGTCATTAAATTTTCTTATACACTTCTGGCTTTTCACTTGTAACATAACAACCATTTAAATCAATCAAGCATTTATCTAATGTATAGTTATATCGACACGAATCACATACTGATAGACAGTAAAATGAAGAACATTTTTTTCCCATGACAAAATCCATAATTATGATTCTGTCTAAGAAATAAATGATGTTGTTCAATTTAAAGTTTGCCGGTATCTCTACCATTCACCATTTATTAGCTAAATTTCTGATTAATATTTTACTGGTATAACTCCATGATACTCGTTGTTCTGATGAAAGTGGCAATTTATATTTTCATTTTTTTTACCCTACAAATTGTTTTAAATTTGAATTACGGGTATAGGGTTTGATGGATTTATTTTTCACGCTCTGGTACTCTCAATGGGTCATTAAATTTTTATTAAATTTGTTACATTTCTGACTTTTTACATATAAAATAACAATCATTTAAATCAATCAAGGACTTGTCTAGTGTTAATATATAGTTATGGCGAAGTGAGTCACATATTTCTAGACAGAAAACTAAAAAAACATTTTTTTCAATACAAAATTCATAATTATGAAATTCTAAGATTTTAATTTTTTATTTTCTTAATTTTAAAGTTAACCAGTATCTCTACCACTCACCATTTATTAGCTAAATTTCTGATTAATAACTTTATAATACTCATTGTTCTGGTGAAGATGACAATTTGCGTTTTCATTTTACTCAACAAATTGTTTTTAAATTTTGATTGTGGATTGGCTTTAATCCCTGGTACTCTCATTAGCCATTAAATTTTCTTGTATATTTCTGGCTTTTACATGTAATGTAACAACCGCTTAAATCAATCACAGATTTATCTGGTGTTATAGCGACGCGAGTCACATACTTATAGACAAAATAATAAAGAATTTTTTTCAGACATAATCCATAATTATGATTCTGTCGTAAGAAAAGTGTTGTTGTTAATTTTTCGGTATTCATTATCTCCACCACTTACCATTTATTAGCTAAATTTCTGATTAATAACTCTATGATACTCATAGTTCTGACGAAAGTGGCAATTTCTGTTTTCATTTTACCTTGCAAATTGTTTTAAATTTTGATTGTGTGTTGGTTTTGCCCCTGTTACTCAATTAGTCATTAAATTTTCTTATACATTTCTAGCTTTTTATATACGAATTAACAACCGTTTAAATCAATCAAGGATTGATCTAGTGTTCATATATAATTATGACGACACGAATCACATGCTAGTAGACAGAAAAATAAAGGTAAAATCTATAATTATGATTTTGTCTAAGAACAACGAAATAACAAAATATCGTTGTTAATTTTTCGGTTTTAAAGTTAACCAGTATCTACCACTCACCCTTTACTAGCTAAATTTCTGATTAATAACGTGTATAACTCTATGATACTCATTGTTCTGGTGAAGATGACAATTTCTGTTTTCATTTTACATTACAAATTGTTTTAATTTTGATTGTTTGTTGATTTTTGCCCCTGGTAACCTCTAGACAAAATCCATAAGTATGATTCTGTTTAAGAAAAATGCTGTTGTTGCTTTTTTGCGGTTTTTAAAGTTAACCTGTATCTCCATCACTCACCATTTAGTGGCCTTCATATAGAAGGAAATTAGCTACTTACGAATTATTCGTCCGTCGTTTGTCTAATAATTTCCGACTGACCTCGTCATTTTTTTGCCAAAGGTAAGCCTCACCGGGAGCAGACGAAAAGTGACTCCAATCGAAATCGTCTGCGTGGTCGGCAGGAAGTCCCGACGGGGTCTGCGCATCCCAACCTTCTCTGTGTCAGAAGGCGTGGCCAGCACGCTCTCTGATCAAACAATTCTTCTTTTGCAAAGACAGACCCCGTTGCGAACGAGATTGCGATCTCAAAACCAAACACAGGGCGTTGCCAATCTTCTTGAATATTATTTAATGAGAGCGACTCCTCATTTGCTGCTCTGGACTTCTTCAATAAATACCTCTGCGCGAGGAGTAATCGCGTTTGTTTAAAAGGTATTCATCAGTTTTTTTTTTTTTTTTTTCTTTTGAAGCGTGTTAAAGGCAAAACGAATCTTGCTACCACGGCATGTTATTCCTGTTTGGGGAAAAAAAAAAAAAAAAGAAAGAAAGAAGGGAAAAAAAAAAAAAAAAAGGAGGTTATACAGCAATTAATCATTTAACAAGGGATGCTCTCGCGTCTTGATTTTTCAATATGGCGTACTACAAGTGGTGATGAATGATTTCTGAGTCGGGATTAATCAGTTGGGTGGAAATTTTTTGGCCTAATTGATCCGAGAGAATAAATTATTTTAAGAATCTGGAACAAAAATGGAATGGTTTTTTGAAATGTATATAATTGAATTTTTTTCATAAATACCAAGATGACAACAGCTACGAAATCTCCGTAGTTTCTACAGAAAATAAAAATTTTCTATTATCCACGGAAAAAACTATTAAAAAAATCATTGTTTTATTATTAGTCTTATAACTTTAAGCAAGTAAAAAATTTCGAGAATAGAGCCAAATTTGGCGGGAAAAAAATTAAATAAAAAATTTGTTTGATAAGCAAGTAGTAATAATTAATAATTTTGCAATTAGCTTAAAATTATTTATTAATGTACACAAAATAAATATATTGTCACCATTACAATTTCACTTTTTTTATAACAAACGTTTAATCTGAGAGGACTCAACTTAATGGAGGGTGGAGTTTTAATGGATAAATTCAGTATTCGTATATATATTCTTTTTATTAAAATTTTTCATGAAGTTTTTCACACTCACAAGGGCAATTGTTTTATTATAAGTTTTATAACTTGGCGCAAGTAAAAAATTTCGAGAATAGCGCCAACTATGGCGTAGAAAAAAATTAAATAATTTTTTTTATTAATAACAGCAAGCAGCGTAAAATCTTTTCAATAAAGTGCACAAATAAATATACTGCCACCATTACAATTTCACTTTTTTTATAACAAACTTTTTGTCTGTCTCAACTTAATGGAGGGTGTGAGTTTAATGGATAAAATAATAGTTATAGATAATAAACTTGACGCAAGTAGAAAATTTCGAGAATATCGCCAACTTTAACAACAAAAAAAATTAAATAATTTTTTTTAATAACCAAGCAAGTGGCGTAAACTCTTATTCAATAATGTGCACAAATAAATATACTGCCACCATTACAATTTCCCTTTTTTCTAATAGAATTTTATGTCTGAGAGGTCTCCACTTAATGGAGGGTGGAGTTTTCATGGTAAGTTCAGTATTTGTATACATAATTTTTTTATTAAAATTTTTTATGAAGTTTTTCACACTCACTTTGCTCATAGTTTCGTTTCAAAATTTTGTGCAGCATTATGCAGTTAAAATTTTTTTTTCTACATTAAACCTAGTCTGGAATAAATAACTTCAACAAATTTATCGGTATTTTAAATGATCTTCAAATTAAAAGTTATTTTAATAAATTTTGCTTAATTTTTTTTTAAAATTCTACATTTCTACACAATATTATAATTTGCAGCTATTATAGCAAATGTTTATCTCTGATAATGTGTATTTTGTGGTTTTTTTTTAAACTGGATAGGATCGCTTGCTTTTGCTTTTTTCCTCGCCTTCCACCACTACTGAGAAACACAAAAAAAAAACTAGAAAATTATCTGATATATTATTAACAAGTCTCATTAAAGGCATTTCTATGTGTAATAAAAAAACCCCCCATATTACTGATAAGCCAATCCCCAAATATATTATTTAATAAAAGCAACTTCTTACATGGGGCCTGTTGACCGAGTGACTAGCGCTCCAGTCCCAGTCATGCCGTGGATGCTTGTAGTGGTTCGGACTGTCCCGGTCTAATATGACTATAGAGCACTGGGTGTAGTCCTGGTCTAACAAACCTGTCTCGTAAAAAGAAAACATCTCATGCTTCAGAATCTGCCAATAGGCAGACGGTCCTGGCCCACCATGAAGCTATTGCACCATTGAAGAAGAAGAACTCTTATATACTAACCTTCCGCAAATATTGATTAATATATTAGTAACTAATCTAAATATCGATTAATAGAGTTTTTGCATACCGTATTTTGGACGTCCGTTAGCTTTTTCTCCCTAGCGCGCATGTTCATAGGAAACATTATTAGAGATACGCATGCGCAATTTCCTATGAGCATGCGCGCTAGGGAAAAAGCTAACGGACGTCCAAAATACGGTATGCAAAAACTCTCTAATATATATCTGTAAAAGCTTATAGTATGACAAAAATATCAAAAAAATATCGAGAAATAAATATCAAACTTTTATCAAAACTTTTACCTTAAATTTAATCAAACTAATGAGCAATCTAATCAATCAGTGTAAATTTTTTTGCAGAATATCTAGTAGGCGTGTACTAATTTATGACTTGAATTTTTAAATTTATAACCTAAAAGTTATTAGTTATAAAATAATAAAACTTTTCAAAATGTTATAATAATAGTCAAAGATAAATTTTATATATATATAAAAAAAATATATAACATTGTTTGTTTTCATGATTTTGTATTAAAGTTATTTATTGTTCAACAATAGATAAAGTATTTTGATTTCGAAAATATACCAGTTAGGTACATTGAAACAATATCTGTCGTAAATTTAACAAAAACCTGTCAGGTTGTTTGCTTAAATGTAAAATGCATAAATAAATATTATCGCCTGTCAAACACTATTTTATTAGTAGCGTATCCAATATTTCATAGTTGCTTTTATAGATTTTATCAGATTTGAGAAAGGTGTATTATACTTCTAAAGGACCTCAATCTTGCAATTGCCTAATAGATGTGTCAGCATTATTTGCCCACGTTCTTTATAAGCAATTGTTGAAATGCTAAACATTTCAAAGAATAGAAAACAGTAATGTATTTCTTCTTATTATTATTATTATCTAGAAATGAAAAGGAAAGAATTGGAATATTTCACTCGAATATAAGAATATCTAAAGAAAAATCTGAAGAAATGTAATTTAAAGATATATATGTTTTGCATGATTTAAAAACACTTATTACAACTGTCATTTTCAATTTAATATCTGATTAATGACCTGCTTAAATTCAATTTTATTTACTTTCAATTTCCATTTTTTGTGCATAGTTAATTCGTAGCTATTAGTTCAATAAAAACATAAATAAATATTAAGACAAAAAAAAAAAACTTATGAAAGAAACTTTTTTACTTTTTTTTTGCGCGACAGGATACATCAAACAGTGAAAGTTAACAGAAGTAAATGTATCTTTTCTTCAACTTTTTAGGCGACAAGATACATTTACTTTTTTAACTTTGATTGTATATATCTTGTGCGCAAAATGTAAAAAAAAAAAAGATATATTTACTTTTTATTAACTTTGATTGTATAGGGTATCTTGTGCGCAAAAATGTAAAAAAAAAAAAAAAGATATATTTACTTTTGTTACCTTTGATTATATAGTGTATCTTTTTTTTTTTTACATTTTTGTGCGACATTTAATGTATCTTTTTTTCCCGACAAGATATACTGCACAATCAAAGTTATCAAACGTAAATGCATCTTTTTATTTTTTAATTTTTGCGCGGAATCATACACTATACAATCAAAATTAACAAAAAGTAAATGTATCTGCATTAACAAAAATAAATAAATAAATAATAAAAGAAAAATATCCAACTTTCAAGATATATCTTGACAACAAGCAAAAAATTTTTCGAATAAAAAAAAAAGTATCTTAAATTTTTACGAAATGAAAAAAAAAAAAAAAAACATGATTTTTATGAAACAAAAAAATGCATATGAAATAAAAAAAAATGCATATGAAATAAAAAAAATACATATGAAATAAAAAAATACATATGAGATAAAAATGATCCAAAATGATAAGAAATCCACGAATTTCATGCATTCAATAAATAGTGTCCAGCAATACAGCAACCTCGCTATCGTAAAATGAATTGTAAACAGCAAAATAAATCTGTTAACATATACATCCCCAGATTTCATCAAATATCAGAGTTGACATCTTTGTGTAAAGTATCTCGCACCGAGGCTGTTGCGAAAGACCTTGGCATTCAACCGTGGGCGTTAAAACCCCGAGCTCTTCTGGTGCCTATATATCAAGACAAAAGATAGTGACCCCACTGGTTTCAACTTTTTATCTCACTACTGAATCAGCAGGAGTATCAGCAAAACTCAACTGTTCAGCACTATCACTTTCTTAAGACGTGTGTTGTAGAAGTAATGGCGTTTTTCATATTGAAAAAATGTTGGGAAAATACAAGTTTGCCTTGCTGATATATGCGTGGGGTACTCGAGCCTTATGAATTAAAATATGCAAAAATACTTAATGAGTGTCATTTTTATGATAATACAAGTCTAGAGATAAGTACATGAAACATTAAAAAATGTCTGCGTAATTTTTTTTTTTCTTCTTCTTCTTCTTCTATTCTTCTCATTCTTGTCTTAAAAGAGTTTTCAACCCACGCAGAATTCGGGCTAGTGATAAGACGGTAATTTATATTAAGACAATTTCTCGCTTCGTTAAAAGATTCATTTGCACCGAAATTTGGGAAAAAAAATATTTCGTTTTATATGTTTTACAGATTATGAAGTGAATTGTAGAGGTGTAATTATTCTGTCTACGTATAGGTTCGTTGATATCAACTGAGTGCATTTTCCCAAATTGGATACTGGGATAAAGTTATACCTGAATTTGAAACAATGCATTGTGTAAAAAAATTTTGCTAAGTAGCAATAATTCATTCAAGAAAATTCATTCATTCAAGATAAAAATATATTTTAGAATTTATCTTTTAATGCTGCCCTTATTTAGCATTTCAGATAAAATGCTTATTAGTGCATATATAAAAGTAAATAAAAGTTATAACAAAATAATCTAATAATAAATAAAAGTTGATAATATAATAATCTTAATGAAAGATTTTTAAATTGTTGTATATTTTCTTGCAAATATTAAAAAATCTTCCTTTTTTTTGAGGAAATTGCCCGGTTTTTCTAGATTTAAAAAAAAAATATTTCCAGTATTTTATGTTACAATTATATTTATTCAAAATTTATTGGAGATCATTTTATGCTTTTTATAAATATCAAAAAAAAAAAAATAAATTTGAATTTTGTATTAATATGTATAGCACAATTTTAGGGTAATAATTTTTAACTTGTAAATTTTCTAAATTATCGAATGGATATTATATTTCGTTCATAGCAAATTTTGAAATCATTATATATGTCTATGGAATATGTTAAAAATTAGCAACATCATAACTTACATACTGGCACTATATACTTAAATAAAAAGTAATTAAAATTGTTATGGCCATGAAATTTAGATTTAATAATACATTAATAACTTGTGCAGTTTTAATAAACGATTTTTAAAATTATATATATTTCCATAAATATTTAAAAAAATCGATTTTTTTCCGGAAAAGCCCGATTTTTCTATATTTGAAAAAAAAAAAATTCAGTATTTTTTGTTACAGTTAAATTTATTCAAAATTTATTGCAGATCATTTTGTGCAATTAATAAATAAAAAATTTACATGAAATAAATTTTAATTTTGTATTGAAATATTTTTGGTTTTAGATTAATAATTCGTAACATGTAAATTTTCTAAATATCGCCCGAATATTATATTTCATTGATGGCAAATTGTAAAATCATTATCATATATCATATATTATAATCCTGATATATGGGGCCTGAATGGCCGAGTGGCTAGCGCTGTGGCCATCAGTACCATAGGTTTGAGTCCCGGCAGTGCCATGGATGTTTGTAGTGGTTCGGAATCCACTTTAAACAGTAGGTCCCGGTCTAATAGGATCGTTGCGGGGGGCATTGTTACTCCGCATCCGTGGCTTATCTTCAAGTTACACGCGCCCCCTGGGTAATGCAAAGTGAGTAACGTCTGTGCAGCGCTTGCCTTAAGGCATCAATGACCAAGCTGTCTAAGTGTTTGCCAGCTGCATTAGAAAGAAAAAAAATAATCATTGTCATAATATCATAATCATTATATGTGAAATATTTTAAAAATTAACAACACCATAAACTGACATACTGGCACTATATTGCAATATTCGTAAATATATAGTAATTAAAATTGTTATAGCCATGAGATTTAGAAAAAAAAATTTCTTATGAAAAAGCAACTCCTATGAATGAATTCCTATTATAAGAACTTTTGCTTACATAAACTTTATTTTAACTGGTGAAATTGCAAAAAAAAGAGCTGAAACATCAACTTTTTAAATATTTCAAAAGAACTTATTTAAAGTTCAAGTAACTATTCATGGAGAATTGATACTTTCTTTTAACAATTTTATTAATTAAAAAAGGCTTTACTAACAACTAAAATTTGTAACAATATTATTTATTTATTATATCGGATAAAATTAATTTATATAACACTTTATTATCTCTTCTAGTATATACTTCAAAATATATAATGTAAACAGATTGTTTTTGGAATAAACAAGAATTATCTGTTCGCCAGTGTTTGTGAAAAGTTGTTTATGAATTTATGAATTATCAAAAAGCGTGGTACTGACGGTAATGCTAATGTTACATTTAAATTAATGCTGCATTTTCATTAATAATTTTTATAATAACTTATAATAAAAGTATTAATCAATTTAATTTGTAGTGTTACAGTGATAACATGTCTCTGATTTTGTTAACAATTTGGCGAATTATTTGGCATTTTCGGCAACTTTTTATTAAAAGTAGATTAAATATTTCCGCCAATCTTTCACTGATCTTATACAGATGAAATTAGTTATAGTAGAAATCCTACCGATGCACGATATTTGGGTAAATTATTGTCACCCTGACTGTTGTTCTTTGCTGTTGTATTGAATATGCTGCTGTAGAGTTATAATTGAATAATAAAATTGTAGTTTTTTTAGATAATCGTCACATAATTAATCATTTTTACTCAGATTAAACGAACTTATTGCGGAAATACATCTTTAAATGTAAATTTAATTTTTGCCGACCGAAATGAACTGGTGCATTGGGTTTGTAATCTTAGGCAGCCAGGTTCAAAACCCAGATAGGCACGATAAATCTGTGGACCATAATGTCGTTCCTTGGGTTGATGAAAAGGGTAAGAAGATGTGAACCTCTCAAATGCCATCAGTTGACCTGTTTGCTGAAAATTACAGTTACAAAAATATAGAAGCAGCTGAACAATACTCTGGGGTATATCCTAAATAACGCTGAATCTGCTACATATTTGCCTTCTAGTCATATCTCAGATAATTGTGCCCAGCATTGTAATTTATGTAATCATTTGTTAGACCAAATGGGATGCTTAGAAGGTTTTGATGATTAATTGAATACTCCCAATCTAGGAATTTCATTTAACTGAAATTGATTATTAAGCCTAAGCTAAAAATGTTTAACGTTTACTGAATAAACAAGAACCAGAAAACTTCTAAATATTTAAAAAATATCGCAAAGTATTAAAAACCTTCATTAACTTTGGTTTTGGTTGTAAATTAAAAGAATATTTTTTTTTTTAATTCTTTATTTCACATTTGGGCGAGATTTCAACCATATTGTTCCACATGGAAAAACAAAAAATTTTTAATTTAATTTTTTTGCCAAAATCTTAAAAAAAATACTTGCATTCTGATTCTGATTCTGATTATTCCAATTATTAATTTTATTCTGATTATGATTTTTAATATTCTGATTTTGATTTTGATTTTGATTATTCTGATTATTAATTTGATTCTGATTTTGATTATTTTTTTTTTTTAATCATTTCATATTTAGCTGAGATTTTTTAACCTTGGTTATATTTCTACATATAGGAAAATAAAATTAAAAATAAAAAAAGTTAAATCAAAGATTTTAAAAGTTAAAAAACAGATTTATATCAATCACAAAATAACTTTAATTACAAAACTGCCGGCATTGCCAGTCACATGCATGCTACAATCTTTCCCATGAAATCATAAAAAACGACTACACAATCAATCTTGAAACAATACAACAAACTTTGTTAACTTCCTGATCAAATGCGCGTAAATTAATCTGGAACAAAATTTATCGCACATTAGTCGAGAACTAATGCGATATAAATAACGTGAACAAAATTAGATTGAATAGATCTTTTTAATTGAACAATTCAGTGCACAATGATCGTGGAAACTGGGCTTCAATGAGACTAATGTATAATCAACTAGACGTACGTTTTAAAACAGGTGACATTAAACAAAGGCAGGATGGAACGTTATTTAAGGCAAAGTTAAATATATACTTAACGAAACAGAAGTTCATAAAGTAGCCCGAGACTCCAATATCTAATGTCAAATTATTTTTTAATTAAGTTTGTGATGTCCATGTTTCGATTTATCAATTATGATTGATTAAATTTTTTTTTTTCATTTGATGATCGGCTACGTGGAAAAAATTAAAATATTTTGTCTTTTATAATTTATTTAAAAATATTGCTATATAAATTATTTTATGCAGCGAAAATGTATATTTATTGGTAGATTTAAAGCTGTTATAAGTAATAATATCAGGCAGAAACTTCATTATGAAATACAGTAATTTTTTTTTAATGTGTATTAATAGAAACTGCTCGTAGTTTAACATATGTTATGTACTAATATAGATTTTAAAAGAGCATTAGTGATATTTTACATTTTATTTTTATTAATCGAATGTTAATAAATGTGAATACAGGTGGTTATCCTTAATCCATTTTAAAGTTTTAGAAATTATAAATATGTGGGTTTTTTTAAGTATTCAGACATATGAGAACTTAAATGCTATTAAAAAATGACGAAATTTATAAAACAAAGGATAAAAGATGCCACATTTGACGTTTTTTATCATTTTATTAGACTGGTAGATTAATTTGACCTAGTAGACATGAGAGCATATAAATCAGCGATTTGTTTGCAAAATTATGCAACACATTAGCGGTATCAAAAATCTATTTGATTTAAAATGTACTGATAAAAGAAAATATTGAACATTATTTATGAATCACCATACATTGAAAATTATTTCAGGGTTGTCTATAAAGCATTATCAAAAGGAAAAAAATTGAATATCGCTTTATTGAGATTCAAAATAAGTTTAAACGCAAAGTCTGATAAACTGTATATCACTCTATTGAGATACAAATAAATTTAAATGTAAATCTTAAGTTTATTAATAAATTTTCCATCGACTTTCTTAAACTGTTATTCTAATGCAGTTGACAATACAGAGATAGTTGATCTTTATGCCATAAGCAAGGGCTGCAACGCTACCAGAAGCACGTGCAGCTTGAGATATGCTACGGACGCCCTCAACGATCTATTATCCTATTAGACAGGGACCTACGGTTTAAAGTAGATTCAGAACCATTGCAACCATCCATGGCCCAGCCGGAACTTGAACCCGAAACCTGTGGTATCGAGTGCTAGAGCGTGAAATAAAAATAAAAGTATTCGCATTTTAGTGTTGTAAAAATAAAGAAAGTATACTAACTAATAATGATATAAAGAAATAATAATACAAAATAAAAGCTTGCTTTATTACATGAAATCAAATTTTCTACTCTAACTATTAAAGATCTGACAGTACGCATTTAAGTTCTTAAATGTTAAATTTTTTACATAAAAATACAAAAGCAATATTAAATACCTTTTTTCTGCAAATGTAACAATAAAATAGCACTTGTAGAACAAAATTTTAATGCGTTTCATTAACAAAATGACTGGTTACATCCTTGGTTTAAATGCAAGTCTGATAAAACGAATATCACTCTATTGGAGATACAAATAAGTTTAAATGCAAGCCTGATAAACTGAATATCACTCTATTGAGATAAGTCTAAATGCGGAAGCTCTGCAAATATAACAATAAAAAATAGCGCTTCAACAATTTTTGAGCGTTTCGTTAACAAATTGACTGCTTATCGGAAATGACGTCTGATAAAACCGAATATTGAACAATAATAAAATAGTCTGATATACTTCTTTGAATACAAATTTTTGCAAGTGATAAACGAATATCATTATATACAAAAACGTAACTGATAAGTTGAATATCACTCTTTGAGATTAAAATGCAATGCAAGCTGATAAACTGAATATCACTCTATTGATATACAAATAAATCTAAATGTAAGTCTGAAGCTGAATACTCTATTGAGATAAATAAGTTTAATGCCTGATAAACTGAATATCACCTATTGATATACAAATAAGTCTAAATGCAAGCCTGATAAACCGAATATCACTCTATTATTGAGATGCAAATAAGTTTAAATGCAAGCCTGATAAACTGAACATCACTCATTGAGATACAAATAAATCTAAATGTAAGTCTGATAAACTGAATATCACTCTATTGAGATGCAAATAAGTTTAAATGCAAGTCTGATAAACTGAACATTACTCTATTGAGATACAAATAAATTTGAAATGTAAGCCTGATAAACTGAATATCACTCTATTGAGATGCAAAATAAGTTTAAATGCAAGCCTAATAAACTGAATATCACTCTATTGAGATGCAAATAAGTCTAAATCCAAGTCTGATAAACTGAATATCACTCCATTGATATACAAAGTCTAAATGTAAGCCTGATAAACTGAGTATCACTCTATTGAGATGCAAATAAGTTTAACCAAGCCTGATAAACTGAATATTGATATACAAATAAGTCTAAATGCAAGTCTGATAAACTGAATATCACTATTGAGATACAAATAAGTTTAAATCTAAGTCTGATAAACTGAATATCACCTATTGATATACAAATAAGTCTAAATGCAAGTCTGATAAACTGAATATCACTCTATTGAGATACAAATAAGTCTAAAAATGCAAGCCTGATAAACTGAATATCACCTCTATTGATATACAAATAAGTCTAAATGCAAGCCTGATAAGCTGAATATCACTCTATTGAGATACAAATAAGTTTAAATGCAAGCCTGATAAACTGAATATCACTCTATTGAGATACAAATTGTATCGGTTTGATGATCTGTAAACATAACAATAAAAATAGCACTTGTTGAAAAATTTTTTAATGTGTTTTCATTAACAAAATCGTGTGAGTGTTTATATAATTGGCATCGGACGATGTGTTCTTGCAGACGGCGGCTTATGCCTGGTGCGCATCTGTTGCGTGTATCAATAGGCAAGTCTGTCCAGGGCCTGCTATACCTGTCGGCAGATGCCTTCCTCGCACCTTGCTGACAACCCTCTTGGTCCCGGGCATTATTAAGTCGCCATTAAACGGATAAACAGTCGCAGGGGCTCGGTTCGTGACTTCGCATAATCTCCTCTTTTGCCGCCTCCTCCTCTGTTTTCGGGGACGCACTGAGCGCTTTATCAAACTGACAAATCACTGATATGACTGGAGAATCTTTAGTGCATTCAGTTATTTTAAGATGCATGCGTATTATAAATGTATCTTAAAAAAAAATATTTCCTTAAAAAATATTTTAAGGAAAAAAAAATTTTTTTATACCAATAGCTGTACCATAAAAAACATTAAAAATACAAATGAATAAAATAGTTTTAACAACTACCATACAATGTTTCATATACATTTGCTATTTACGTTTATTACAAGGGTAGCGAATTTTCATGTACAATTTTTATTATGGCATATATTGTGGATTTTTTATAATATAAATTTTCAACAGTGAATTTTGAATAGCTTCATGTTGTCTTAATTACCATGGTTTCATACGCTGAACGGCTATTTACGTTTATCATAAACGTAGCGAATTTTTCATGTACAATTCTTATTATTATGACATAATCTTAGTAAATTTGAGGTATATTTTCAACTGTGATATATACTGTATAATATTGTTAAATCCTTACAAAACCTATTGTTAAGTAAAGCCATGATAATCGCTGACTTGGTCCTTTTTAAAATGCATTCAATTATTTTAAGATACATGTATTATAAATGTATCTTAAAATTGTGCTTACCCTTGAAAAGGATAATAAAGGAGAAACATTTAATAGCCATTCAACAAATCGGAAAAAATAAAATGCAAATGAGTAATAATGTCTTAACAATTACCATGTACTTTTTGATACGCTCAACGGCTATTTACGTTTATCATAAAAGTAGCGAATTTTTCAATATTTATAATGACATCTTAGTGGACTTCTTCCTTGAGATGCATTTCAACAGAGGTCCATACACATAACATTACAATACTTGCAAAACATTTTGTTAAGTAAAATGAAATATGATAACCGCTGACTGAGAATCTTTAAAATGCATTCAATGAGCTTCAGGTTGCATGCATTATAAATGCATCTTCAAATATTATCATCCTTGATAAATTTAAGTAAAGAAAAAAATTTTTTCATCAATAACCATTCAATCAATCAGAAAAAAAAATTTAAAAAATACCAATGAATAATAATGTCTTAACCAGGGTAGCCAACCTGCAATCCTGCCTTTAACATTTCTTTTTTGCGGCCCATGAGTTTTATTACACTTTTATAAAAATATATTTATATTTA